>JARVLU010000646.1:15479996-15493420 GCA_031762415.1 Simpsonichthys santanae
TATATATATATTGGTTGATACTTGTAATGGTTTAGGCAGCTTTGCATATTTGAACAAAGACCACAGACAGGCATGTACAAACATGTCAGGACTTTTGTTTCCTCCTGTCTTAGCCACTTCTTTTGTTAAAATCTAAAGTACTTCGAGCTTTGAGGATGCTGTTTTACACTGTGCATGGCTGCATCGAAGTGACTACTGGCGAACAAAAATGTGAGTTTCTAATGTCTTTGTTTCTAATGTCTTTGTAAGGCATAGTTATATAAATACATTTTAACATGCATGTGTTCATTTTTTCATATACTGTATATCCTAATTTAATCATAGCTAAACAACAACAACAACAAAAAAAGCTTAAATCATGTCAAATGGACCAGTTTTAACCTTTTTTTGTTATCTACATGGATTGAGCTAAGTTACAACCTAGCTAAAATACAATCCGTTATTCATTTTCTCGCTTTATCTTTGACTAGGTGTACCCATTTAATTTTACGACTTTTTAAACCAGTCAGAAAGCTCACTTCCCATACAAATCGTTTAAATAAGCAAAATACCACGTTATCAGTGATTTTGTGCGACGTTGGTTGGGGGGAAAAACCGCTACAAGCTAATGCTAGCGGTCTCAGCCCAGATGCTGTTTTTATAAAAGTTGGGGTTTGACACCGCGACAGTTAAGTTTTTCTTCACACAAAATGACGGCGACTACTCGGGCCCAGCTTCTTGTTACACAATGAATACGAAGGAGCACGTCGAACAAGTAAGGTTATAAAGTCTTCTCACCTTATGCTGTAGGAACTCATGTTTATCCGCGGTTGCTAAGGAAAAACCTCTCCCGACGTACAGCACTTATTTGAGGACGCGCTGTGAGGAGCTCTAGCGGTAACCGTGCCCTTGGTTACCAAGCGCACCAACAACGAGGGTTGTGATTGGTCAGCCGTATTTTTAGCTCGGATTTGATTGGAGGACGTTCTGCGTAGAGGCGGAGACTGACAATTGATATTTGTGTTATGCTAAGACATTTTGACCAATAAAATTGGAAATATGCGTCACGATGATATAAAAACGACGGTTTTATGTAACTATATTATATATTTTTTAATACAGAACTTAAGAGTCAAAAAATGAAACTGTATATTGATCTGTTGTTCAATTAAGTGATGTTTTGTCTACATTTGTCTTCTATTCATGGCAATGTTATAAAAATGAACTAAAATAAAAAAAATAACTTGTGTATACATATTTATTTTGTATCCAAACTGCTGCACTTTACTGACAAAATGTTTGTTTCAAGGTCCATTCAAACACATTCTTGAAAAAAATAACCCTTTGTTGTTATGACGACTACTAAATGCATAATTTCTAACACCACAGTACAGTTTTACTTTATTTCATTTAAACATTGCACCCATTACAATGCAACTGTGTTCGTTTGGGTTTTTTTAATTGCGGTGACAAGCACCAGTAATGTCCATATTAAGTTAAAGAGAAATTTCATAAGGCTATATTATAACGTTGAATAGCAACAGCACATCAATAAAAAAATAAAGTAGCAATTGTTTTGATAGTAAAAAAAAAAGAATACATCAGTTTTGAATTAGTGCGTCTGTCTCAGAAAGGTGTCCCCTCTCCTTTAACATCAGCATCAAACGCTTTCTCCTCCTCCATGTCACCTTCACTCCATAATCCTTCTCCGGCGTGTCATCCACAAGAACAGCAGGCTTGTTACATGGCGGTGTGCATGGCTGAGCAAGTAGAAAATGTAAAGAGGGCAAGGAGGGAGAACTGTCCGCTCCATGCATTATTTCTGGAGCGTCTACATCAGCTGGTAGGCTGACACTGCTGACCTCAGTGGTGGCAGGTGTTGAAGCTCCCTCTGCTGGAATTATGCAACTGTTTGTAACTTCTATTGACTGAAGTCTGGGTTGATCTGAACACCTGACAGAAGATGCAGCACACGCCAAAACTACTTTGTCATCATCTTTGCGGACTTTTAACAACCGTCTCTTTTGTGCATCCGAGCAATGTCCATTTAAGATAGTTTTTTTGCTTTGGCATGATCCCAAAAGTTGATTTCTAGCTTTAGGTAACGCGGTGCGCTCTTCACCTTTCTTTGTGCTCGTCCTCTTAGGCTTATGAGATTTGTCTCCTGTTTGAAACTGAAGTGAGGGGAACTTGCCCACCCTGTTGTTTTTTCTGGACAGCTGACTGAATCTGTCAAGGACGCTTGTGGCGGCGGACTGACATTTTCTCCTCCCTCGTCTCGCTGGAGATGCAGATGCAACCACACAGTCAAACTGTGGGTTTACCTGAAACGTTAAAAGCACACCAAATTAATGAATTAATTAATAATGTAGTTCACTAATACAGGACTTGTAGGTGCAGTGTAGGTTCCTTAGACTTAATTGTCACAACTGTCCACACTTGAAAAATGTATGATCAGTGCTCACCCCACTGTCTTGACTGCTCATTATCCTCTCTAATGTCAGTATCCTCTTAATACCGTAGCAGACAAGCCCCAACATAACAGTGCTGTGAAACTCAGACACTCACAACAAGATCAAACAATGAACAACTTACCCAGGAATTAAGAGTTGAACTGTGCTGTATTTGTGTGTCAGTGAAAAACTCTTTGGGGTTGAGTGCAGCTCGTGATTCAGGAACATTTTGAAGTTTGGCTCCACCCACAGGCCGCTCCAGGAATAGCAGGGCAGGCTTCTCAGTCTTTGCGGCTTTGCGTGGCATTAATTTAAGTCATCTATGAACATCTGGTGGGAAAACAAGCAGCAATGTATCATTTGACGTGTTTTAAAAATTAAATATCTAACTTTTTTATCAGACAGAGCCAAGCAGTATACATTTGAATCATTTCTCTCCTAGCAATTAGCCCGGCATTACTTACGACGTTGTTATTCTTTGAGTAATAGATTTCCATCATTCCACGCGGTTATCAGATGAAGAAAAGTTGAGTTCTCCATTCACGCAGCCTTTTGTTTGTTCCTGGTTTTCTTCTTCTTCTTCTTCATATTCTTTTTTTCTTTGTTTTCATACAGGCGCACTATTGCCACCTAGAGGACCTTTCGTCATCCGTTCTCGATCTCCCATTGGACCATTTTTTACCACGTGATCAAAGTGACCGGAAGCTGTGCCAACAGCGCCAAAATTCAAAAACGGTTTCTGTATTGATCAGATGACATGGCACGTCATATTTGACACAAAATAAAAATATTTATAGGCACCGCAGGCCTTTTATTAAAAATAACATTTAAACATGGGCCGAGGGGTTCAACATCAAGTCGGAGTCCAGCCAAGCAGGACCGCCTGAAACGTTACAGAATATGAAGGTCTGACTTCATTTGCTTGCTGTTCGTTTTAGTAGCGCTAGCTAGCTAGTTGAGACAAGTAGCAGTATTTTAGGTTGTAAAATGGGTATTCCAAGTCAAGTAATAAAGTACAATTTTCGAAGTTAAACAAGGTCAATTATCTATTTAGTGTGCGCGTTGAAGCATTGCACTTAGCTTAAGCTCAAGCGACATTTATTTCAAAACGGCCATTGTTTCAAGTGTTATCGCTGGAAGGTGTCTTAAGAAATTATAAAGCAGTCTCCAAGTGCTGCAGCTCTTTATATAATAACTTCTGACAAACGTTGCAAAACGTAACGTCGGGTATGAAACCGATGCATGTTCCAGAATTTGTAAATTGCCAGGAAACAAGATTTGATCGGAAAATTAACAGAGCCGAAACTTCATTTAGTACGCCTAAGAGTGTTATTTGATATTTGATTTTAACAGTTTTATTCTTCTTGTGGCGTAAATAGATCGCCAGGAAACGATTTTATCCAGCTTTGCTTTGCTTTATTTATTTTTTCAAGTTTACCATCAGGCGCTATAAACGTTAACTTACCGCTAACTATAGTTTGGACGGACTGCTGCTATGATACACTCTTGGTAAAATTAGGATTACAATATAGTTTTATTTTCTTTCTCTTAATCAAAACCTGTTCAGATTTAATTATTTGCCGTTGTGTCTCTTTTGCACAGCAAATCAGTGAACCTCAATGGGCATATCACTGAACCAACCATGAGACGGAGTCCGAGGAGACCTCTGATCCTGAAAAGAAGAAAACTACCTTTTCAGCTAAATGAACCAGCACCAACAGACGCACACGCTCAGCCCGGCACCTCCAAAGATCTGCCAAAACCAGCTGCCAGTCTGTGCTTCCCTGATGGTGTCCGCATTATGGATCACCCTTCCATGTCTTGTACCCAGGTGGTTGTCATTCCCAAATCGGCAGATCTGCAAAGTGTAATTGGAGCCCTCACTGCTAAAGGTAAAGAGTGTGGTGTCCAGGGCCCAAACAAGTTCATTCTTCTGAGTCAGAGCCAGAACAATGGATCTTTTTGTCAAGCATCCGTGAAAGAAGAATCAGTTCCTCCGAGCAGCGCAGCTGGACAACCAGCAAATGCAGAAAGCGTACTCGGCTCCCATGATGCCACACCTGTCTCTGGAATCAAATCTAGTATGGCATATTTATCTTTAATAATATCTGAAATTGTCTATTTGCTCTTTAGTTTACTGTTTAAGCAGTGGTGTTTTTCCATTTCTTTACCTGGTGATTAAAGAAGCAAATGGCAGGCCCTTAGATGACAGCCTTACCAACATCCAGTGGCTGGGCAGAATGAGCTCCTGTGCTTTAGAGCAGGAAGCTGTAAAGCAGGACCAGGAGAACCAGATCTCAATAACCCAGGAGAACCAGAGCTCAACATCCCAGGATGTACAGGTGTGTCTTGCTTCATCTGTCTGGTTTTATTTTTTCGGAGATACTTGTGTGATGAGAATTTTGATCTTAAACCTATTTTACAATATCAGGATTTGTATTCAGATAGCAACTGTTAGGTTTGAAATGAACTAATACATTGAGGGTTTATTAATTGACTGGACGTTCTTTTTTTTCCCCCACTGGAGAATTTTCTATTTCAAGCAAATGTTTGTTAATAAATGCAAGAAAATAATTCACAAAATAGGTCCACAAAGAAACTTTCTATTGCTTATTGATAATAGGAAGGTAATAGAATATTTACAAATTTTGCCTGAATAATATCCATGAAGAGTTTTTTTTTTTCCTTTGTGTGTGTTTCAGGAATGTGCTGCAGACAGTGGCCAACGATCCATATCAGAGAGGCCTCCATACTCCTACATGGCCATGATCCAGTTTGCCATCAACAGCAGTAACAGCAGGAAGATGATGCTGAAAGACATTTACACTTGGATCGAGGACCATTTTCCTTATTATCGAGAGGTGGCCAAACCAGGGTGGAAGGTAATTCAGAACTGATGCAGAGTCGCAGACTGTTGGCACATTATTCCAGCAAATGAAAGAATGAGTCTTCTTTTTGATTTTTCTGCAGAATTCCATACGCCACAACCTCTCTCTTCATGACATGTTCATTCGGGAGACGTCGCCTGATGGTAAAACTTCTTTCTGGACCATCCTGCCTGAGGTCAATCGATGCCTCACTTTTGAGCAGGTGTACAAGGTGAGCATGTAAACACATGATGCATATTTGTAATAGCTTTTTCTTGTCAATAAAGTTTTCTGTATAGCTCTATTTTTAAACACATTCATAGAGACTGTCTTCCTTGACAGCATTTGCGCCCTTACCTTGACCATAATTTGCTATTTAACTGCTATGATCAAACAGTTTTTATCATTTCTCCCTCTAAATCCCATTCTATAGCCTTTTGGTGATCCAGCAAGTGCTGCTACTCCTGTGCCAATGCTTTCTTGTCCCCACCAGGTAAGACTGGTTGCCTTTTGTCTCAGTTTTTCAGTCAGAAAGCAGCAAAGAGAGAGCTTGCCACTTTTACACACGTGTTCAATAACCCTTGATCTACTGGAACCAAAGGATGTAGCTGCACCTGGAGATCTGAGAGCTTTTTGTTGCAGGAGGAGGTGATCTGTGGCTGAACTCACTCTGCCGTGCTTTAAGAGCTTGCATTTTTTTTTTTTTTTTTGTCTAACAGTGGTTGTATCCGCTTGTTAAATAAATCTATGTAATGTTCCTTCATTCATAGTAGGGACCATTATGAATGACACAAATTTAATGTGCCAACTAAGTTTCCAGGAATGTGAGAAAAGTAAGGCTATTCTAAAAAAGTTTTTTTTTTTCTTTTTCTTTTGCATAAACAAGAGGACTCCCACGTCAAGAAAAACACCAACTTGCACTGGTGAGTTAGGACCTAAACTTGTAAGCTAGTGCAGACTTAGGTCTGTTTCAAATATTAAAAACCTAGTTTATGTGGCTGTTGGTCACATTCCTGTGTTAATGTTTGTGTGTGTGTGTGTGTGTGTGTGTGTCTGTTCAGAGAGAAAAATAAAACCTCTTCTCCCTCGAGCTGAATCCTTCTTGGTTCCCATTCAGCTCCCAGTCGCCTCCTCTGTGTATCTGCCATCTTTTTCTACTTCCTTTCGCTCAGCTGGTGCCAAGCGGAAACGGAAATTTTCACGAACAGCTAAGAAAGTCCGCATAGCTCCAAAGGTAAAAGCTTCATCTTGCTGTTGATGTTTTCTGTTTCAGAAGTGAAGTATTTAATTGTTCCATTATTTCAGGTCAGAGTTGTGTCACATCTGGTATTACCGTAATTTCCGAACTATAAGCCGCTACTTTTTTCGCACGCTTAGAACACTACACATAAACAATGCTGCAGCTAATTTATGGATTTATTTTAATTTTTTTGGCAGGCTAACTAGCTTCATGCCACCAAAACATTTAGGCTTGTCACACTCGGGTGCTCACATAGCTGCCCAATACATGTCTGTCTTGGGGGGGAGGGTCTTTGTGACACAATGAGACTACTTGTATAAATAAAGAGCAAAAACAAAAAAAAAGTGATCAATAAAATTAAACCAGTCACAGTGGGGAGGAGGGGAAACTTCATTCCCTCCCCACTGTGAAACGAAGTTTCCCCACTCCCTGGGGGCACAACAAAGTATTTGCTGCCACTTGAAATAAGCATGAATTGTGCATTAATGAGGCTCTCCGAGCTCGGTGGGAGGCTTGGATGACTGGCGGCGAGAAATCGTTTACCAAAACTGGCCCCATGCAAAGAGCAACTTTTGCACAAGTCTGCCAGTGGATCCTGACTGCGGAGATTAAAAAAAAAATCCTCTATCACCAACGGGTTTCAAAAAGCTGCTGTGCACAAGCTGTCCTCCATTCTCCTGTGCAGTGTGCAGAAGGAAGTAGGCCTGTCACGATAAACAATAAATCAATTAATCGCATGATAAATTAAAATTATCGACCTCGTTTTCATTTATCGGCTTTATTGTTTCTTTGTGTCTCTCTACTGAAGACACTGGATGACATAAGGCTCAACTCGGTGATCTTCACAGACACCTCCCTTTCACTTTTCTCTTTAAAATCAGTTTTAATAGTCCAAAATCGCGTTTTTGGATTGTTAAAAGCAGCTAAGCTACAAGCTAAGCTAACAGGCTGACCTCGGGGGAAAAGCCTACGTCTTGTTGAAGCTCCAGAATTCATGGGTGAAACCTGTGCCTTCATATAAAAAGTTGTTCTTCTCTGCAAAAATAATTTTTTTATTAAAAGCTTTGTGTGAACAATGCTATGCTAAAGAGCTCAAACCACACTGAGCATCCACCCTTTTGAGAGCCAAAGAGAAACAGCTTAGGGACCTCCCTCCCATTTTTCTTAGAGACGTTACTCACTCTTTTACCATCATGAATCCTTTGGTTCAAACAGTCTTATACTGACATCCAGTGATCAAAAAACGTACCACACAAAAACTAACCAGCATTTTTTTTTTTTCTTAAATTTGACAATACTGTAATTACTAATGTCAAATTTCAGACAATATTATCATTTATCGTGATAATTTCTGAGACAATTAATCGCCCAGTGAAATTTGTTATTGTGACAGGCCTAGGAGGAAATTAAAGATAGTAATCAATGACTTCCTGGTTCGCTACTGTATTTGTATGTACATGGCAGAGACATGTCTGAGCTGTGCACTGCTTGTCCCGACAGTTTTCAAGCATGGTGCGGCGGGGCAGCATAAGGGAAGAGGCAGTTAACACGCTACCTCAAGCTTTTTAGCTAGCGCATCTGTATTTAGCACAACTAGCTTAATGCTAGGTCTGTGCCGGGGTGGAGGGGTGTTGCAGTTTGGTTTGGTAGACATGGCGCTTGGTTCTGTGGACAGGGCGGGGCACCCTGTTTGTATAATAATAGGGGAAACAGTATGTACAAATTAATTTTATTTATTTATTGCATTTAGTGGGCATCTTATATTCCGATGCGCTCAATAGTCTGTGAATTACGGTAAATTCCAAAAGTGTATCGAGTTTGAAGAGTGCTAGTGAGTTTTTCGAGGTAATGGTTGTTTGTCTGACAGGTGACACAAAGTGACTCCCCAGCTGTGGTTAGATCTCCTCTAAGGAACAACGGCCTTAACGTGGCGATAAAGGAGGAACCCGTTGACGTTTCAGTACAATGCAAGACTCCTAAAGCACCTCCAAAGATACAAGCCAGCAGGTCTCGTCGCAAACAGCGCCTCAACTCTCTGCATGAGGAGCCCATTCTCCTCTGTCCTGATAATACTTTCTTTGACTCGGGCGTAGCCTTTGACGCTTCGACATTCCAAGACCAAGATGCTGAGATTAATCGGCACCAAGGACAGGACAGCCCTGACCAGGAGTTCTCCTTTAAGACCCCTATAAAAAGTAGCAGACTCATGACCTTTTCCACCCCTAGCAAGTCTCCGAATGTTGTGATTGAGCCATGGAAAGTGACTCCTGTTGGTAATCAAAGCCAAAGTGTCCTGGACTTCAGCCCCATTCGCACACCAGGCGGTCCTGCTGTCACCCCTCAAAATGACTACACCACCTTCAGCTTCAGCAGCACCCCGTTTAAAGAGATCCCCTTGTTCAGCTCGCCCAGGGAGTTGCTCACAGCCGCTCCCGCCAGGGTCCCCCGACCGAAAGAGACGGCCATCGGAATCATGCGGAGCAGCTGCTCCAGGGGGCTGCTGCAGACGGGAGCCGTCTCGCCGCCTAACCGCTCCATCACGGAGGGCCTCGTCCTGGACACAATGAACGACAGCCTGAGCAAGATTCTGGTGGACATCAGCTTCACTGGACTGGACGGCGAGGACCTCGGCACAGCCAACCTCAGCTGGTCAGAGTTCATCGGGCACTTTTAGGATTTATGACGTTACCGGGCCTCTGATTTTAGAAAGCACTACAAATAAGAAGCCACGTGCACTCTGATTCAGCAAAGCAGATGCTCTATTTATATACTGTTTGTAAAGATGTTTACTATCCTTACTGAAGGTAAGTGTGAGGGGCAGATAACTGCATTCTTCATTAAACAAAGTGAAGTTAGTGTTTTCATCCTTATATTTGAATGTAACAAATCTAAATGCTTAGATTTACTTTGGTTTCCAGCTGATTGTAATTTTCTCCTCTGTGGATATTAAGTGTGATATTAATGCATATATTGAGCTGTTAAAAGTCTAATTTGAGTGTTATTTTCAAGTCAAAACGGAATAATAGCCACACTGCACAGCTTCTAAATTTGGTTTAAATGAAGAACAACCTTCGTTTATCTGCGGAGAGTTTAGACTTTTGCAATCCGTTTAGCATCTGCTTTGCTTTCTGGCTACCACAGTTAGTGAAATCCTTTTCATGACTAAAGGATCGCTTGTAATTGGATTATTTTTGTCTTTTTACCCCTTTTGTGTGCCCATTTTAAGCAGAATAATTCTTTACATGTAAATCTTTGTCTTTTATTGTATGATTTAACTGGTCTGTCACTCAACGGAACTGCGTGAGAAGAGGTATATTTAAATCTGTACATACATTGATTTGCACATAATATATAATTTACAGTTTCCATCTGAGCGTGGAAAACATTTTTTGAATTTTATAGCGAGAGTTGTTTGGTTCAGCTTTGTGAACTATGTAGACCAGCAATAGCAAAGTATTACAAGTAAGCAATAGGATTGTGTGTTAATGGTAGAAGTGTCACTCCTTTTTTTTTAAATGTTCACAGCACTTGTACTTTAGAGTGCCTGGGTCAACTGCAGGACACAGTTTCTATGAAGTGATTTTACATTTGCTGCACATTTAAAATCTTTGAGAAGGAAATACAGACATTTTTGTATTTACTTTGTATTTGCGTTGTTTCTGGAAGGCAAAATGAACTATGTACAAATACCACGCAATAAATTGGTCTGTTTATGATCAGTGCTTATATGGCAGTACATGAGTGAATGTTGAAGTTTTGAGATATCTTAATGTAGCTCGTCTGTTTATTAGAATAGTTTTTTTTTTTTTTTTTCTTAAAACATCACAACTTTAAGTCCTTTCATTGATGTAATGAGGTAATATGTCTCACGTATGTTTAAATAAAAACAGTCACTTATGGACGGAGATTTTCAGAATCTTTATTAGTTCTTGGAGCACAATGTTTGTTCCTTGGAAAATGCTTTGAGCATTAAAAAATACTGTATATACCTGCACCTATAAAAACTGCAGCGCTGCACAGTATGTTCAGTTCTGTTTCTAAAATACTTGTACAAACTGTGCACACAAAGTTGCATTTAAGGTTGCAAAGTTCTGGGAATTTTCAGAGTTGGAAAAATCCATAGACCTAAAATTTAGAACAGTGAAGGCTGGCTCCTAGATTTTAAATGTATTTGGGTAAAAAAAAAAAAAAATTCTAAAATAACCATGTTTCGTGCAAGTATCTGAGTAAATCTATACCAGGGCTATTCAACAAAACTGCCCAGGGGGCCACATTTTCTGAAAGCCAATAGCTCGGGAGCTGGACATCCAGCGATTAAACTCATAAACCAAAGTTTACAATGATCTGGTACCTTTTAAATGTGTTTATTTTATTGCATTGAATCATAAATGCAATAAACAGAACCCAAAAAAATAATTATGAAGTAGGCCAGATTGAAGTCACCAGCCTGCGGACCGACATTTGAATAGCCCTGATCCTTAATCACATGCACACAGCTGTACTGTCGTAATGGCAGACATATTTTAATTATATCTCAATAATTATGTAGGTTTTCATATAAAATGTTAGAGTAAGAATAAAAATAAAACTGGCACTAAGTTAGCAGTGGTCTTTAGCTGTGCATATTGATTGGAGTGTTTTGCATTGACTGAGAGAAGGTCTCCAATTTGCACTATTTAGAAAATTCTCCAGCCAAATCTCCCTAAGAAAGTTTCTGTAAATATATGCACTATTTGGAACCGTCTGTTTTCAGTATTCTCACTATGAAAATATACTAACTGCTTAGTATTAAAAAAAAAAAAAAAAGCTAAGTTTTGGACTAAGACGCTACTTATTTCACACGCTTTGATCACTGCGGCTTATACAATGCTGCGGCTAATTTATGGATTTTTTTTTATGCGCTAACGAGCTTCATGCCACCAAAACATTTAGTTTTGTCACACCCAGGCGCTCACATAGCTGCCCCAATACATGTCTCTTAGTGGGTAGCGATCAATGACTTCCTATGGTCATTGCAGTGTTCCATGCACTGTTCAGATTTTTTTTAACTGTATTTACCTGTATGTATTTAATTAAAAGTAAAAAAAAAAAAAAAACACTTTCTGTAAACATCGCATGTTACAATGTAAAATTTTAATTTCCTTTTTAAAATTTAGCGGGCACGGCTTGTATTCAGGTGCGCTCAATAGTCCAGAAATTACAGTAATACTTCCATGTAACTGTATTTATCCATGAAGCCTGTCAGTAGAAAATGTTTTCCAAGTCTTCAGTATGTCTGGACTTCCTGCTGAGCCACTTCTAGAAGGATCTGCATCTGCTTGCTACAATAGTCTGGGGGGGAGAAAATCAGAATGATTCCTAAATTAAGACATTTTTATTGCACCCAATCAAACTCAACTTTAGAATCTAATTTTAATTTTAAATTTTTTTTTTAAAGATAACTTAAATCTATGTTGACTGTTGGTTAAGTTTGATCCCAGTTACTGATTTATTCCAATTCAAGTCTTCTAAACAAACAGCAGGTGTCACAATTTCCCCTATTTAGCATTGAGCCAAAATGAACATGTTTTGAAAGCCAATATCTGTGGAGCCACAGTTTCACCCCACTGTAAATCTCTGACTGACTTCTTGTTGGCACAACTTACTGAAAATGTGCCTCCACCTGCGGGGCAGCCGAAAGCGATAGATGGTCACATAGTAAACCGGCAGCCCGGTCAGAGTGAGGGCACAGCTTCGTCCCGTGTTCCAGGGGTCCGAGTAAAGTGAGAGGCCCACGATGAAGAAGCAAACCACAGTGAAGGTGACTGGAATAGCCAGGGGCACCTTTTGGATGGGAAATTGGTGGGAAATCATTTTAACCTGCAGAGGGAAATCTTTGCAAGTCAAGAAAAACAAAAAGAAAGAGCATTAACCTTGAAAGGCCTTGGGTGATGGGGGAACCGGAATCGATGGATGAGCATTCCCAAGGTTGCCAAGGCGATGAAGAACCAGCGAGAGAAGGAGGCAAAGTTGATGAGCTGGTAGATTTCACCAGTGATTAACATTACCACCACCAAGGGGTACTGGAAACAGACAATACAACCTCATTAATCTTCTTGGCTCTCAGAAACAAATCTTGTGAGGCAGTGACTTTGGCTTATTTTTTCTAAGGTTTGGCGCTTTAAAGGCGTTAAGGAAAAAAGTTAAAAGTACATTGTGTCAACAGGAGAACAAAGGCAATTGTTCAAACCAAATATGCAACAATCAATGATGAAGACATTAAAGGTTTGTTCAAAACTTCAGAGCTCAGTAATAAACTGTATCCAAGGCTTCTAGATGTGAGTGAGAGAGTGAATGGTTGGTTGTCTCTATGGTCCTGTGATGGACTTGAGACCTGTCTAGGGTGTCTCCCGCCTCTCACACAGTGACTTATGGAAATGAGCACCAGTGACCCCCACAACCCAAAAAGGAAAAAGTGGATAAAGGTAATGGATGGATGGATGGAATTTTTTCCCAACGTTTTATGTCAAATGCAGATTGATTTCAGAATATTTTACCATTTAACCGAGTAGGTTTACAATCTTCAGGAAGAGACTGCAGCAACACATCATACTGCCTGTAAAAAATGTGATAAGTACCAGTATTATATATTGCTACTATAAGCCTTTCCCAAATACAGGTAGTCCTCGACTTACAAACGAGTTCCGTTCCTACGCACCGTTCGTAACCTGATTTTAACGTAAGTCGGAGCTCATTCCACGTGGCGGCCGTAAGTCCAGATTTTTGCCGTAAGTCGGAAAATGCACGGTAAACGGCGTTTTAAACATGTTTTTTTTTTTTCAACGTAACACAAAACCAGCGTACATTCTGTACCTTAAACATGTACAGTACTGTATTTCCAAGCAG
>JARVLU010000646.1:15520693-15530755 GCA_031762415.1 Simpsonichthys santanae
ACTCTCTGCATTTAACCCATCCACCACCAGGTGGTGCAGTGGGCAGCTATTGAAAGCGCCACGGGGGGCAATTGGGGATAGGGTGTGCTGTCCAAGGACACCACAAGAAACTTGTAGGTGTTCTTAAAATACAGACATTGGTATTCAAAGTTCTTCATATTCAATGGCTCAACATTCAAATGTTGCAATCAGTTTAAGTTCCATTTCTCACAAGTGAAAGTCAAATTTTTGGCTAAAACCAGAGACTGATGTTTTCTTTTAGCTTAGCTTAGCTTAGCTTAGATTTTAGCTTAGCTTAGCCTAGCTTACCTCAGATTTTAGCTTAGCTTAGCCTAGTTTACCTTAGATTTCAGCTTAGCCTAGCCTAGCATTGTTATATTTTAGCTCAGCTTAGCCTAGCTTACCGTAGTTTATAAGCAACAAAAAGAGCAGCTTGCATGGTTTCTGCGTTTTGACACGTTAAAATGGCGATCAGGGTGCCTACGGGTGCACTGTTCTGCCTTAAACATGTTGTAAGACAAACTAATGTCACAATGTTTTACAATTCTGACTTGTTTTTGTATTTCAAAGACGTAGGCTTTATATTAAAAAGACCAAGTTTGACCAAGCCTTGTCTCCTTGTTACAAACCAAAGCCAGCAGAAACGGTTTTATGGAAGTTGCAGTTTTTTGTTTAACCAGCCTAATGATGTGGTGATTTAAGTCCCGCCTATACCTCCTGCAAACAATCACGGTGTCACATTTTACTAAGTATGTTAACCAAGTTAGAAAGGTTAACATTTGATCATACAACTGCACAGTATAAACTACACAAATCAGCAAGAGGCAACACTTGAAATTCTTTAACAAGGACATTGTCCTGTTAGTTTACATAGAGCGGTCGAGGCTTAAAACATACTGAAACCAGTTGACAGGAAAGCTGGTCCCATTCCGAAGTCTACGTGTATTTTCAGTCTTTGTTCTTTTCTTTCTTTTAGTGGAGAGTGGGTTTCCTCCTTACTGTTCAGCCGGCACATGACCTTGACAGCTGTTATGTCAAAGAGCAAGAAAAGTTTGTCTTGTTCAGGGAGGAAAGGTTTGTCGGCTGGAAGAGGTGTCACCTTAAATCAAGGATAAACTCTCCCTCCAGTGGAGAAATGTACGGAACAAATGCGTTAAAAAGAAGGTAAGGCTGCATTCCATTTATTTTAAGTTCGCTCTGAGAATCACATCACACCTAATTTAACTGTAATCCAGCTACAAGTGAGAATAGCTAGTAGGATCTGCTGATTCTTAATGTATCTCAATGCATTTATACAGTGTAGCAACATGTTTTCTAATAAAGGTTGTATAAACTGCTTTTTATGAGTAGGGCAGCCATTATGGATTTAAAAGCCAGATTTGCCAGACCTCAGAATTTTTATGGTTGCCACAGCAACCATGAAAATTGTGGCAATTGTTTTACGCTTCTTGGACTTTGGACCTGCAGTCTCAAGATTCCAAGACCAAAGCACTCAGCTACCATAGCCCCTCAAATCCCTCAGATAGCAATAAACTATTTTCATGATTTATTTAACACAACCATGTGACGGTCTTTAAACACTGCTTCCAGCTTTTTTCCCCTCAACCTCGTTTATCACATAAATGCAAAATAAAAAGAGGGGGTTTCTCCAGTGGAGAATGAACTACATGAAAATCAAGGGGATTGACATTCTTGGAGACAATGTATTAAACCAGCACAAATAATTGCAAAAACAGTCTCAACATCAAGAGGATGAGAGATTACAGCCAAATCTTTCTTTGTGTCTCTGTTGTCTCAGTCAAGTGACATCCTCATGTTCACTGTCAATTAGGCCTATCACGATAACCAATTTTGCTGTGCAATTGATTGCCTCAGAAATTATTGTGATAAAAGATAATACTGTTTGAAATTTGACCATACAGTATTTAATAATTATGGTCAATCTTACGAAGAAATATTTAATTTGTTTTGCATGTAGAACCATTTTTCGACCACCGGATGGCAGTATAAGAATGTTTGAACTGAAGGATGGATAGCATGGGAGAGAGCAGCATGCATGCCTCTTTAAGAAAAATGGGAGGGAGGCCCCTTGATGTGACATGGACTGTCTCTGATTTTAGTTCTGCAGCGGCAGCGCTTAAATGGGGGGTTCCGCAGGGGTCCATCCTGGGTCCCCTCCTATTCTTTTTATACCTGCTGCAACTTGGTTCCATTTTCTGGAAATACAACATACCCTTTCACTTCTACACCGATGACTGTCAAATTTACTCCCCCCCCCACCCCCCAAGACACAATGGTACATTCAACCTCTGCTTGACTGCCTGGCTGTTATCAGGGACTGGATGGATTTAAATTTCTTGAGTTTCAATGAAAAGAAGTCTGAAGTCATGTTGTTCCCTCCCAATGACACGATCACAAACCACTGCATCAACCTTTCTGCTCTAGTCCTGTCAGAAAAACAAAGAGTCACAAATCTCAGAGTGATCATGGATCCTTTCATGAAACTCAACAGTCATGTAAACATGATTGTTGAATCCTGTTTTTTCCAGCTGAGGCGACTGTCTAAGCTGAAGCCCAGATTGTCCAAAAATAACATGGAAACATTAATACACATTCATTACATCTAGGCTTGCTTACTGCAATTCACTCCTATTTGGTATCAGTCAGACCACCATTGCATGATTACAACTGGTCCAGAATGCAGCAGCAAACAGTACAGGCAAGAGAGAGCACATTACACCAGTCTTGGCCTCCCTGCACTGGCTACCATTTCACTTTTGAATCCAGTTCAAAATACTCTTATATGTCTACAAATCACTGAACAGTCTCGCCCCCATCTCTGATTTGCTACAGCTGTTTGTGCCACCATGTTCTCTGAGGTCAGCGGACCAGTTGCTCTTCACAGTTCCAGGATCTCATCTTAAGCGCAGAGGTGACAGGACCTTCTCTGTAGCAGGCCCAAGACTTTGGAAAGAGTTACTTCTGCTTGTCAGGCAGGCCCCCTCCCTCTCGGTTTTCAAATCATGTTTAAAAACTTACTACTATTTCGTAGCTTTCAACACCAGATGATCTGTGTTTTGAACCTGTATGCTTCACACAGGTTAGTCGTTATATTTATTATCTGCAACGTTTTTATGTCTATATTCTGATTTAACTTAATTTTGTTTGTTGCCTATGTGTTGCCAGTTGTTTGTTTGTTTGTACAGCACTTTGGTTTGGCTTGTCACTGTTTTAAGTGCTCTATAAATAAAATAGTATGGTATGGTATGGTCTCGCTTTGGTTCTCAAAATGGTGGTTGCTCTGTGTGGGCTTGAGCTCTTTAGCATAGCATTTTTCACACAAAGCTTTTAATTAAAAATCAGTAAACAAGTTCTCAGCTTCTTTTGCAGAGAAAAACATTTTACAACAAGTTACGGGTTTCAACTGTGAATTTTGTAGATTCGGCAAGACGGAGCTTTTTTTCCCAAGGTCGGGGCTGTTAGCTTAGCTCGTAGCTTAGCTTTTCAGCTTAGCTGCTTTTAATGATCCAAAGCATGATTTTGGATGGTTAAAATGAATTTTAAAGAGAAAAGAGAAAGAGAGGGGCCAGTGAAGAGCACCAGAGTTGAGCTTTTTGTCATCCAGTGTCCTTAGTAGAAAAAAGGATAAAGCCGATAAATGAAAATGTGGTCAATAATTTTCATTTATCATGCGATGAGTTGATTTATTGTTTATCGCGACCAGTCTACAGTCAATAAACATGAGCAGAGGATTTGCTTTAGCCTAGCAGCTGAGATTATATGGCTTTTGTCTGGTTTAGAAACAGGGGTTGTGTTTGGTGGCTCTGTATCAAACTTTCTTGAAGAGAGTACAGAAATCCTTTAGTGGAGCCTGGCCAGGCTGGTGGCAGAGAGACACTAGGGTTTATACTGGGATGTGGCCTTCAGTCCCAGGCAATAATCTGAGCCCAAGATATCTGTCACATCTTTGGCACAGACAGCAAGCAGCGCTCTGGAGACAGCCATAGAGAAAACTATTGTTCTCAGCCAGATTAAATTACGGTGTGATTGGTTTAGGAGGGGAAAAGAGAGAAAATAGAACATGCATAGTACTTTCTGCAGATGTTAAGTCATTTATGTGTGATGTACTTAATATTTTTGTGTCCAATATAAACTGATACACAGATTGAATGACTAGTTCATAGTAACTAAATGCTGTAATTACACAAACTGGGGAAATAAGTCACCTTAATTAAACCTTTGCATAAAACTTTTTAGGTTATTTTTTTAGTACAACTGCTTTAAAAATGGTTGTTAGCTGATCCATATATGTGTGTTTTTCAAGCCAAGTAGGTGATAAAATTGATGCACACGAACTGAGCAGAGAACATCTTTTCTGTCTCTTAGCAAGATGTCTCATGAACCACTGAATCAATTTTAATGAACCTTTCAGAAAATACAGTAGTCATTAGGTGTGCATTTACATCTGGTTCGAGTTTGAATCCAATTCAGTTCAAGTTGGTTAATAAAGTCATCTGATTAAAAAAACACATTTTACAGAAACTGTAGTAAAATCAGGTGTGGTAGTAGCTAAGAGTCATTCACAACATATACACGTACTGTGATGCTGCTCATTGCATAAAATTGTTACTTTGAACATTAGTGTTACTTGTTTGGGTTAACCCTCTTTGTCTGTTAGCAAAATATTTCAAAAGCCACTGGACCAATTGTAGTAAAACTTCCAGAAAATAATTACTGGATGTACATTTATAACTGGTTAACATTTGGAGACAATCCAATTCAAAATGTTTGCTCTAGCTAATCCACATTAAATAACACAGCAATTGCTTTGACTCTGTCAATTTCAAAGATATTGGAGGGGGTGGGGGTAAATGACAAAAAATAATCTGAGTGTGACATCTCACATTATGGTATGGTGTGATCTCACTCATGGTGTTATTTACAAGGTTGGACCAAAACAGTTCAGTCAATTGCTAAACATAAAAATATCTAAAAGGATTTTAGTGTAAAACTCTGACATGCATTACAAGGTCTGGTAAGTGTTTAATTTACTGGTGCAACAATTAAAAAAAAAATTTTTAGTACTTTGACCCCATACAATTTTAACATTAGATATGGCTTTTTTGTTGTTGTTCCATTTTAGTATTACCATTTCCTTGTTTTTGAGAACCGCATGTCAAAATCCTTGGAGCATCTTCCTTACACACTTGAAGATCTTTGCACTTTCCCTGCTGTTCCAGACTAAATAACCAGTTTGGAAATGGTGATTTTAGCTGGTTCCCAGTCCCTGAGGAGCCTACATACAGTATTTCCTGCACTTGCTACTGCAACCCTGAATTATTAATGTCCAAGAGCCTATTTGGCCTCTCAGCCAGGGTTTGGCACTTTTATTCCCCAGTGAAATATAAATAGCGCACAATCTTCATGAGAAAGTAATTCAAGACCGCAGGTGACATTAACATTTTTTAAAAACAAATTTCTACTATTATCTGTGCCAAAATAAAGCTATTAAAATGCGTACACTTCAGCTTGTAAGGATGCGCCTCCTTGTATCACAGGCCCTCAGTAAACCAGACAGGTGGTCCATCATACCTCGATTCACCAGAATCACTGAAAGTAAGTGAACAAGACCCTTTGACACTGGGCACATAAAACCCTTTATGGAGCAACATAAATCAGCTTTTGTCAGGTGGTCCTGCTGAGGAGACAAATCAAAAGACCCAAGAGTCTTGTTTATTGCACATAAGAGGGTGCGCTGCATTTGAAGGATGGGCAGAAGTACTAGATATTTTTGAGCAGAAACTAGAAGATAATGCATAAACATGCTGAATTTTGAACATGCTGACTATTTTGTCAATTGTTAAAAGCAATACACGTATAAGAGTGGTGGCTGCAGCTAGGCCTGTCATGATAACAAATTTTGCTGGGCAATTAATTGTCTCAGAAATTATTGCGATAAACGATGATATTGTTTGGAAATTTGACAATACTGTAATTAGTAATTATTGTCAAATTTAAAAATTAATGTTGGTTAATTTGTTTTGAGTGTAGTACCTTTTTTGACCACTGGATGGGAGCAAACAACTGTTTGAACCAAAGGATAGATAAACAAGTTCGTGTTCAATAAGGATGGATAGTGAGGGAGCAGTGGAAGGGAGGCCCTTTGACATGACATGGGCTGTCTCTCTTTGGTTCTCAAAATGGCGGCGGCTTGGTGTGGTTTGAGCTCTTTAGCATAGCATTTTTCACACAAAGCTTTTAATAAAAAAAAAAGTAAACAAGTTCTCGGCTTCTTTTACAGAGAAAAACAACTTTTTAGTCAAAGGTACGGTTTCAACTGTGAATTTTGGAGCTTCAAGAAGACGAAGTCCCCCCACCCTAAAAGTCAGCCTGTTAGCTTAGCTCGTAGCTTTAGCTTCTCAGCTTAGCTACATTTAACCATCCAAAAACACACATTTGGTTGGTTAAAACAGATTTTAAAGAGAAAGGGAGGGATCAGTGAAGAGCACCGGAGTTGAACCTTTTGTCATCCAGTGTCTTCAGTAGAAAGCGACACACACAAAGAAAAAATACAGTATACTGTATGTTTATATATATATATATATATATATATACATTTTGACCTAAACAAGAACAACTCTGCATCATTTTTACATGTTCAGAAATGACAAAGTCACATATAGAATAAACCAATTGTTCGTTTTATATAAACACGTAGAGCAAGAAGACAACAAAAGACAGATTACATACTGTATATAAAATGTCACAAAGATTAAAAGGTTGCAGAAAGGATTATCCTTACTGTACCAGCATGACTACAACATGCACGCTCACACTGAAAGAGGCACAGACTGCAGTGTGACAAACTGTGGCATTTGGTGGGGAATGGGAATGCATGACTGTGGATTCTACTCAGTTAGTCCAGGCAGACTGGGTGGGCTGCTCAGCCGACGTAGGACCTGTACGTGTGACCTGATGGTGACTCATGCGCAGCAATCAACACCCCGCACTGTGCTTGTCATGTTTGCGCTGATGCCATCTGTTTCTTTACACTTTCCGCCAGGCTTCAGTTCCTGGCATTCTTTTTTAAAGTTTTATTGCTGCTAAACAAATGAGTCAAAATGATATGAGGATGTAAGCGATGTAGATGATTCTGGGCTTCGCTTGCAGGAGTGTGTGTAGGTCCGAGAGGTGCGAGGCGTGGGGAATAAAAAAAGTAGAATAAAGGTTGCACTGCCCTTTTATGCAGCATATTCCCTCTACCTGCTGCCCCGGCTTCATTAGCAGCTGTCTGTCAGCTGGGCCGCTGGATGGTTGCCTGGCAACTGAGACCTGGTTCAGCCAATCAGGACCGGATGCAACAGGATTACTCTCCTTGACACATAAAAGAGAGAAGCAGAGTTGCGCTTCTGTTCGATTGATTTCGCTTCAGTGTCGTTCACTTCAAGGGCAAAAGAAACGTCCGGCCTCTACCACCGAGCGAGCGAGGTGTCTGAACAGGAAGAACTTTCCTGTAGCCTTCATGGACAAATGTTTAAAGAGGAGGCCTGCTTCATCTTGACAGGGAGGAGTAAAAGCTTCAAACCCCAGCTGTTCTATTCACCAGACAGATGTGAGATACAAAGTGTCTCACTAAGCACAAAGAAGAACAAATCGCCACTATTGTATTTATATGTGGACAATAAAAACACACACATTAAGCACCTTTATAGTAAAGGCAACCATTAGACAAAGTGTCTTTGCTCAGTGAGTGGCCAGCTTCTAACAGCACCACCAGAGGATAAACGCATCACCACTCTGAGTCCCAGAATCATGACAAATGTTGCCTCTTCCAAATGTTTCTTAACCTCTCAGTTCATTGATCCAACATCCAGCACCATTTTCACTGTCACTTTATTCCTATATCTGTCACAATGGATGCTGGGACGGTGGCAGCAGATCTTTTACCAGTAATCCTGCTTGATAAATGACAAATAAAAAACAGAGAGGACTGAGAGTGCCATGCTTTTAGTTGTACTTTGTGAACTTTTTAATTTTGTCCAACATGAGCAAAATTCTCATCTTAAATCTAAAACAGTGGCCTCGGTAGTGCATGGAAGAACCATACACAGCCACAAAAGCCTGCTGCGGGGAGATTGTGCTTGTAACTCTGGAACATGTTGTGGTATATAAACACATGTTTATTGTCATAGATGAAGGTGACATTGAGACAGTAATGCCTTTTCCCTTTAATGTGCCTGTGTGTGAGAGAGTTTATTTGTCTGCACTGTGAGAAAAATTTTAGATGAATCACTGAACAGATTTTTTTTTAAAAATTGTTGAATAATCGCTGGTTTGACTCCAAGTCAAAGGACCAAATGTTTGATAATTTAATTATCCTATCATCAGCTCATTACTCAAATAAGTCACTCTGAGGATACAAGAAGATTTTTCAACCCAGTTTCACCCCTTAAAACACGGGCTTGCACAGATGTTACATCGAAGCTCCGGTTGCAATGTCTGCCCACAGACAGTACAAAGACAAGTCTTTTTTATAATGCTTAACCGGAAGAGTCGAGGTCAAAACAACCTCTGCTTTCCAGCTGAGAGGCCTTTTTTTAATCAGGTGTGCAGGCTCCTCTCTGTTCAGACAAAACAACTGTAACTCACCCACGTGGCTCTACATGAATTTAGCATTAGTAAGCAATAACATCTGTGATCTTTACCTAAATTCCGCTGACATTTATAACGTTCAGAAACCAGTCGTTGACATGCATCTACAAGTGATTAACTTTTGGAGTCCATATAATTCATAACGACAGTCACAGGTAGAGTTTTATTCAGGCCCAAATGATCCGACCCGACATGGCCCCCGCCCATAGCCATCATTTCCGAACCCCACCCAACATGACAAATTAACAGTAATTACAGGTCCAACACACCCCCACCCCCCACTTATATAGTTGTTAACGGATGGTGGATGAGCACGGCTAAGGGGGCAGATCGGAGCTGAGGGGTGTTTGTCCTTTCATGGCTATCCAAGTGCATTAAATCCCTGCTTCTGTCTGCATTCTGCCTTATTCAAACACGGACACTGCTCTGACATGTCAGATATTTTGCGATCTCACTTGTTTGTGTTGTCAGCCGCGCTGAGCGCAGCGGCTCAATGTACGTCCCTCTGGGCTTTGATGGATCGCTGCCCAGCAGTACAGTCCAATCTGAAGTTTAACTGAACTTTTTACCTCTTTCAAGACCAGTCAGCTCGATCAAATGGCCGCGTGTGGCTGGGGATGGTATGGCAAGCCATGATGCCATTTAATTGGATTGTCAGCCCCACGCATCCTCTGACACAATCAAAAGTTCGACACTGGCCAGGTTCGCACATTATTATGACACAGCCTAGCCCTAATCCAGGTCGGGCTCCGGGTTCGGGTTAGAAATGACAGCTTTTTTTTCCTCCTACGCTCTGGTCGAAGCAGCAGCTCGTCTCCTTTCCTCCACAACTTTTCCTCTCCCTGCATGGCTCTTTGTCTTTGTCTGCAGTTCTCAGTGCTCATCTCTCTAACACAATTTGACTATGGATCTGGTTTCGTGGGCGATCAACTCTATTGACAAGATTTTTTCTACCAAATGTCCAGGTCCAGGGGAACCTGCTTGCCCTCTACCGACGCATTCTGGTGGATACGTCATGGATTCCTGGGGAGAATGGAAGATGATGTGCCTGTCGGTTCTCTCTGTGGAGGACGTCAAAGATTTGTACATAATTGGATTTATGATAGCAGGTTCTCTGCTTTTCGGCGTCTGTGAAGCACTTTTCTATCGGAAATTGTGGAAGACTTCAGCAGCGATTAACGCACTGTCGAAGCTCCCGAGTCAAAACGAGAGTGTGATCCGAGCTGTGACCTCTATGAAACAGCTGCTTTACGAGCTGAACCGCAAAGTGGATGCGGTCTCTGAGAATCGCAGGCCACCAGCGGGGTTTGGGACTCGTGTGCGGCCAGGGGGGTTACATCTGGAAGAGGACTCATAGCTTGGGTCGGTGAAAGTTTCCCACAATTTGGAGCATATTGGATTTATATCGCC
>JARVLU010000646.1:15615320-15637487 GCA_031762415.1 Simpsonichthys santanae
CTATCCCTACTTCACAGTTTTTCACTTATCGCGGGGCTTCAACGTATGGATTCTTAGTGATAAACGAGGGACTACTGTACTGTAATAGTTTAAAGAAACAATCCATGCTGCATGAGCAACTTTATTTTAAATAATCAAGGGCGACCGGAACCAAGCCTGTAGTTCCCCTCGGTGTACGGCCAGGCCACCGGGAAATATCCTGACGCTCTGAATGGACAATTTGCCCATAACCTGCTGCAATAGTTTAAATTTTATTTCAAAAAATTAAATAATTTGTGCTTTTTATTGATTTATTTATTTTTGTGCTTAGAGAAAATAGAGCACATGTTTGAAGTAGCTTTACTTGAAACCCTTGCGGTGTCTTGTACCATGAAGTTGTTGAAGCCTCAGTCCAGATGCACAAAGTGTTTCTTTATTCTGAGCTTTTGTTGCTGCTCATTTACAGCTTAATGGGGTTGCTTGACCAAATAGGCCTGCAGAAAAATATTCTGTCCTGTGCATCCACACATACATAAAAGAAAAGCAGGATGAAGTTGGTTTATTAGTGCTCACACAAACTGTACATCCAGGTTAGGTTTCACTATTTCAGGCTTTGTGGTTTAATGCGGCTGCTCCAGTGTGAAACCAGTTTGAGTTCAAATGTTGTACGTTTCACCTTTAAGTTGAAGTTTGAATTATTCAAAAGAACAAAATTGCCCTTTTTTTATTTTCCACGCAGACGATAAAGCCTGTTAAATCATAGAGAAAGATTGTAATTTTGAGAAAATACATTCAGTTTTGATTCTAAAAACATATGAGCTGTTTACTGATATGCTGCTGTTACTTGGCTGAGTCTACAGATACGTGCACATGTAAGTGCAATGCAGTTGGATTCACCTGACCTAGATGTTCTGACATGTTGTTGTCTATGAGAAACTACTGTATTATTCATATGGTCATGTTTAGCAAAGTGCTCCTTCTTGAAAGAGCTGAAACATCTGTCGTGGCAGCTTCCAAGCATTAATCTTCTTTTAGTTATAGCTGGACATTGTGTGTGGACGTATTATTGACCAGGCTTTTAGTGCGTCACAAGAACAGGAAGCTGCAGACTTTGTTTCGGACCACTAGAAGCGTTTTCTTTGTGCATTTCTGTTCCAAAGACAAAATTGTGTGCATTGTTTCTGTTTTATTCACTATGAATAGGTTTTCAACAGCTCTGTTAAGTCAAGTAGTTTTTTAAAACGTAGTTTTCGCTGTATAAGTTGCATGTTTTTTTTGCAAAATTTGCATGTCCTGCGACTTATATGTCCAAGTGATGTACGTATTTACAGATTTTTTCCCCTATTTATAAACCAATTTTTGGCCGAGATATGACCGTTTACATTCATTCTGACTGAAAATATTGAACACTACCATTTCTCAGCCACTAGATGGTATCAGAGTAGTATGGCATGCCGTTGTGTCATGTAATAGGTAAAAGTGGCTATTAATGACACAATTGGCTTGCCATAGTCTGCCACCTTCATCCAGCTCGCTTGGAGCAACAGTCAAATTAGCTACATTTTGCTGTGCCGCCTGGGCAAAATGCAGCTAATTTGACCATTGAATTGCATTTAAGTAATATTTCAGCTGGGACACACCGTTATTATAATGTCGAGCAAACAATTGTTTTAGGTGTTTATCTTGTTAAGTTTTGAAGAAATGTACAACGTTCCTCCTTCCTTGTTTCCTCCCTGTCTGCACGCTCCCAGAGCACCGAGGCAAGAAATACTTTTGAAATGCAGCTGATTTGAACATTAAAGAGCATTTATTAAGTAAAAGTTCAACTGAGATGCACATTTACTATAATGTCGAGCAAACAAATAATTGTTTTAAGGTGGTTATCTTGTTAAATTTCAAAGGAATGAGCAGCGACTCATCCCTCTGTGCATTCCTACTTCTGCGTATCGGCTTTTGAAATACAGCAGATTTGACCGTCAAAGTGCATTTATTAAGCAAATGTTAGACTGAGATACACCTTTACTAGAATCTCAAGCAAACAAATAATTATTTTTAAGTGTTAATCTTGTTCACTTGTTGTTAAAGTCCTCCCGTGCATGCTCCTGCATCCGCCATTTGGCAGCCAATTGATTTTTGACACAACACCGGCCCATATTTCCGGGCTCGACCCACATTTTTGAGTTGTCAACGGTGATGCCTAACAAACGTGACTCATAATAGATGCAACGTATACAACAAAGCGACATATTTATGGATTTTTCCACTTTATTAGACATATTTGGACTCATACGACTTATAGGGTGATGTGACCTGTACGGCAGAAAATACAGTATATTGGATGTGCACAATATACTGTATTGAGTTTTTGGTTGTTAGATGTTAAAGCTTATTTGGCCAATAACCAATACCAATTTTTCCCCCTAGAACTACTTACAGAGACTACATAGCTTTCTTTGCTATGAAAGTTAAATACAGTACTGCGTGGTCTTTGTCAAGTTGGCTGCTACCAAATGCAGATGCCAAAAAGGGGCTAAAAATGATGTAACACTTCAACTTGGATTATGATTGTCAAATTTAATATACAGTATATATATATATATATATATATATATATATATATATACATACATATACACACACACACAAAACTAGAGTTATTTTACTGTTTGTTTGCAGGCACCCTGCCACCTGCCTGAAGCCTTTATGGTCTCCTGCTGAAACGTGTTACCAGCGTACAGCTGCACACCTTTTTATAGAGTTTATGCAGCTAAAAGGTGCGGCGTCATGCTGACACACTATGCGGAGAAAAGTACATGCAAGCGAGTAGCAAGCAATACTTTTTTTTTTCCATTTAATTGAATAGATGGCTCCAAGGCAAGGATTTTTTTTTTTTTAAACGGGCTCAAGGGTGTGTTGAATCAGGAAAGCTCTGATTTGAAAGAAGTGATTGACAGACTGCTCAGCTGCTGAATGATGCAGTGATCACTCTGTTTCTAAAGCTTTGTTCTCGACGAGTCATCCCATCAGTCATCCAGCTCTTGTACGCTTCAAGAGGGTGTAGACAGTTTCTTTATTTATCTCCAGTACTTCACTGTAAGAAATACAAACACCACAAAGACCTTCCTAGATACGTTTTATCACTTTTAAAATTTTGACAACTAATTGGATAAAATGCATATTTCTGAGTCCTTATTAGTGTAAATTCACATCAGACGTGTGCTGTTTATGATCATAAAGACAAACAGTTTACATCTTCTCCTCTGTTATTTACTACTTTCTTTGCTCAAAATGTGAGACATTTTTATTCTGTCAAATGTTAAGCTAATAATCTGCACCTATTTTAAAATAAAATCCCATTGTCACATTGTGGGGAGTGGTGGTGCAGAGGTTAGAGATAGTGGGCCTGTGATCGGGAGGTCACTAGCTCAACTCACTTAAGGGAGCAGCTGAAAGAAGAAGAAGAAGAAAAAATATCTACTGTGTATGCACATTTCAAACTCTTTGTGAGAATATCAGTGGAAGTAAAGTGTTCTGACGAGTCGATGTCACTCTTTTCTTTAAAAAGCATGGCTTCTCTCCAAAACACTTCACCTTGAAGCCTGTCAGACATTTTAATGATGCTTCAGTTTTGTGTGTGTGTTCCGTGTACTATTCCTTTCCTGATAAGACAAATCTTACTTTAACCTTCTCTAATGCTGTTTTCATGATCATCATATTTCCAAACACACTTGTAATATAAAGTCCTGGTTAGCCCGGTCGCGATAAACAATAAATCAGTTAATCGCATGATAAATGAAAATTATCAACCTCATTTTCATTTATTGGCTTCATCATTTCTTCATGTCTCTCTCTTTATATTGAAGACACTGGATGACAAAGTTGAATTCCAGTGCTCTTCACTGACCCCTCCATTTCTATTTGCTCTTTAAAATCTGTTTTAACCATCCAAAATTGCATTTTTGGATGGTTAAAAACAGTTAAGCTGAGAAGCTAAGTACGAGCTAAGCTAACAGGCCATATTGTCGAAGCTCCAAAATTCATGGTTGAAACCCATGCCTTCGTGTAAAAAGTTGTTTTTCTCTGCAAAAGAAGCTTGAGAACTTGTTTACTGATTTTCTTTTTATTAAAAGCTTTGCGTGACAAATGCTATGCTTAAGAGCTCAAACCACACTGAGTGTCCGCCATTTTAAGAACAGAAAAAAGGAGACAGCCCATGTCGCCTCTAGCGGCCTCCCTCACATTTTAATTAGAGACGCTGCTCGCTCCCTCACTATTCGTCTTTTGGTTTAAACAGTCTTGTACTGCCATCCAGTGGTCAAAAAAGGTACTACACACAAAAATTAACCAACGTTTCTTCTTAAATTTGTCAGATACTATAATTATTGTCAAATTTCAAACAATACTATTGTTTATCGCAATAATTTCTGAAACACTTAATCACCCAGCAAAATTTATTGTGACAGACCCTGGTATGTGATTCTGTTACACTTTTAACTTTCAGTCAAATAATCTTTTATTAAGATTTAAGGTTATCTGCTCATCTAATTCAAATGTATTTTATATTGCAACTAAGAGTCCCCAAGAAAGTGAATCATTAAAAGTTTTCTGAACTTTACATCAAGCAGATCAACAGTTTTTCTACACAATTTTAGAAAATGTGAACACTAAAACATGATGAGAGAAGAAAGTAATAAAATTAATTAGCACAAACAATTAATGCTTTCTCCTAAATATGACTGAAATGTGATGAATCATTGGGGAGGTTTGAATAAATAGGTTCAACAAGCAAAATAAGACTGTTTTAAAACACAAGACATAGTTTAACTTTTCTTTAAGATGAATTAAGTTTGGGTTAAGTTATGATCTTTCACGTTTTTGCACAGTTAAACATACCTTTTCACTCAAATTCAAATTTCATTCAAATTTAGGAATAAAAACCTTTTTTGTTTTAATCTAAAATGAGCAAAATCCTCTTAAAATGTTGCCTTGAAAATAGTTTTATTTGGAGTAAATAAGAGCTTATGAGCAATAGAAAAGCTTAGAAACAATTTTTAAACTGGTTGTGTGGTGCAGCAAGATTAAACAAAGCCCTTTAACAAGAATCATGATTCACAGGCCAAGGGGGAAAAAAACCCATTAAGAAATCATTTTGGTTTTATTTTTACATTTGTTTCTATTTGCAACTTATGCTTTAAAAAATTATCAGTGTTCCTTTGCATAGACTTTTAATTTTTCACCTAAATTGGCCCTGATGTACCTTAAACTTTAGCATTTCTATTTTAAATAGGTTTGCATAAACTCACAAAATAGGAATCTTAAAGTTTAAAGTGATAGCGTAACATTGTGACTCACATTTGTTCACCTCGTGGCTTTTTCCTTAAAAAGTACAGAGAACCAAATTTATTTCATCTCTCAAATTGGTTAATTAAATTAGGTGATTACTCCTTTTTCAAAATAACACACAGGCACCATTTATCCTGCTCAACACTTTGCTGTTGAAAACACAACTAAACTTGTGTTTAATATAAATTTGTGGGTGACATTGTTCATTAAACAACTTTAAAGTGCCTGTGACTTCAAAATTGTGTAATAAATACAAATGCATTTTTGGAAAGGCAACATTAATGACATATTGCAAAAAAAAAAAAAAAAAAAAAAATTCAAGCCGCTAAGATGCACAGTTGTTGCGATATTTGTATGCACCGTAACAGGAAGTGATGTCAAAGGGGAATGCCTGCATGTGACCAGATTATTGCTACAAAGGCTAGCACAGACAGCAGAAAAGAATCAAAAATTTAGATTATTTAGAATTACTATCAGAGATGAGGAAGAGTCAGGATTTAGATATTGTTTCACTGAAGAAAAACAAGGAAGTTCCCATTTTAAAGAGGTCTCCTTTGATGTCACTTCCTGTTTCACTTTGGCTGCACCAAGTTTAAACAAAAAAGTACCAGTTATGTGACAAAATGAATAATATTATGTGTATTTAGCCAAAAATTATTAAATATTAAAATGTTTTCTTCCATTGTTGTATTTGTAGGATAAGCATGTCACTGTCACTTTAAATGGGAACGCATCTGGATGGGCAACATGTCACTTTCTGTTTCTGGCTACTGACATTAAAGAGATTTTATTCAATTTAGAATGACTATTAATACTTGTCTAAATGTTATATTGGATCATTATGGTAGGGCTATTCAACTATACTTCTCAGGGGGCCACAGTTTCTGAAAGTGAGTAGCTCAGGGGCCGGACATCCAGCAATTAATGTCATTACATAAATAAACCAAGTATTACAATGATCTGTTTACCTTTTAAATTTATTTTATTGCAATGAATCATAAATGCAATAAATAGAACTCAAAACCCAATCTCAGAACCCCCCAATTTTATTCATTTTTTTTAATGAAGTGGGCCGGACTGAAGTCACCTTATTCTCATTTGGAAGACAACTCTGAAGTCTACTCTCCTATAGTTGTTTTGCCTTGTTTAGTCAAAAAGAAAATTCCAACTAAAATGTTTGGACAAGGAGCGGACGAGTTCGACATGTTTTGATCTGAAAGATGTTACAAAAAGCTGCTGTCAGAGGAACACTTGCAGAGATCACTGCACACTTCACAACTTTTATCATGAAGTACAGAGAATAAAAAGAAAAAATAATCAAATGTGCGGATTAAGCATTGATAAAAAACAACTTTTGCTCGAGAGACTCAACTAATCTGCTCATTAAATGATTTCAATATATAGCAGATAATCAAATCTGGATGTTCCATTAACATTTTCTATACCTGTATCTTAAGTTTTACTTCAAGATGACATCTTGATGTTTCTCTCCCACTCACTGGTCCATCAGCAGAACGGATGTGCTCTGAAAAGACGGTGGCTCTGTTTGGTCAGAACTCCGTTAACCAGCTAGAACCAGAAAGCCAATTTGATTAATCTTGGCTGGGGATTGCAGGAGTCTGCCTATAGTCCCATACTGTCCTTTATAATTAGCCCCGACTCATTCCTCTCAGGAGGCTTCTTGTTCATGTATGCTCTGTGATTTCCCTCATCCTGCATGCAGCTGCACACATGAAGCAGGACTGAATTCAGGGCTGTATGCATCCCATTAAGATGAGCCGTGTGATAGAGGAGATGCAGACGTGATGTAGGGGCTGTTATTGTACGGTGTTCAGCAGCTGAGTGCCCGTCTCACTATTCATTTCCTCGCAGATTCCCTTTTTACTCTCACTTCCTGCTTTCTTCATGTGATGTTATCCAGCTGACAGGAAATAACATGTCACTTTTTCATAGCAGCCGCTCCCCGACTTGCTACCTGTTGCACGCTTCCCTTGATTTATTTCCCCGTTCACACTTTTTACCGATCGCAGTGACGTCCATCGATAGGTTTTTTTTTATCTTTTGAACCGCGTCACGGCTGTTTTTGCCTCCCAACAGTTCATTTCTCCGTGGCTTCATTAGATCCTGTCGCTGCTCATTTGAACTTGATGGAAATGTGAAGCTTCAAAGCCAAACGGGGGTGCACTGCTGCACTTCTGATGTGCGCGGAAAATCTATTCACGTTTGAAGTGGCGTTATTGTGACACCAGTGAAGCTGACGTTTTATTTCTGCCCTCTCTGCTGATTTTTTTCATCCCCTTTTAATTGGCTTTTTAGGTCCTCAATCAATCACTCCCTGTTTTCTACACACAAAGAGACTAATAAGTTTCTTTATGTGCTTAATATTAAGTTAAGGGGGGAAAATGTGATTTTAAAGCCAAGCTGTCGATGGGAGCAGCTGGAGCTGTGGGTCATGCGGATTTAAAGTTTCTTGCATCTTGATTCTTTAGCAGTCCAGGATGCTTCTCAAAGTTCATGCGTTTGTGTTTTCATAATCGTCTTAATTTGACGAGAGCAGCAAGACTTCCTTGTTTGTAAATGGACCACAGATACTGATGGTTCAAAAACAATAATGGCAAAAATATGACTATTGTTCAAACTTAAAATCACTTCCTGAAAATCAATAATTTCCCTAACTGCATGACAAAAATGCTGCTGTCTTCATACCCTTCTGCTCACTAGTTTAATATACTCTTATTATTTTACATTATTAGTGTTTAGCGTATAGCTTAGATCTTTTAGCATATTGTTTAGCATTTGTTTAGTTTACCGTATTTTTCCGGCGTATAAGTCGCAGGTTTTTGCATAGAGTTGCCAGTCCTGCGACTTAAACGCTGAGGCGACGTATACGTTTTATTTTCCATTTTTATAATGTAATTTTTGACTGATGCTTTAAATGTTCATTCATACGGACATGAATCAGAGTAAACATTACCATTTGCAGCCACTAGAGGCACAAGGGGGCCCTGTAGGCTTTTGACAACTACGGGTAGGTGTATATGTTGTTCCTGTACCACTACCCCATGCCCCCCACCAAACATTGACCATTAAAGTGCATTTATTAAGGAAAAAGTTAAACCGAGACACACCTTTGCTACAATGTCGAGCAAACAAATAATTTTTAGCGAGTCCTCCCGTGCACGCTCCCACAGCCACCAATCGATTTTTGGCACAACACCAGCCCATGCTTTGCAGGGGTCAGCGGCGATGCATAATAAACACGACTTATACTTTGTACTTAAATTTACACTCTGAAGCGACATATATATGTTTTTTCCTCTTCATGGTGCTTTTTGTTGACTATGTCTTATACTCCAGAGCGACTTATATGCCAGAAATTACGGTATATCTTAGATCCTTATATTCAGTTTCTTTTTAAAGTTTATATTGTTGCTATTTATAGGTGTAATTGGGACCTTAAGTACGCAACATTGTTGCACCTCATGTACCACATAATGTATGATGTGAATGACAATGAAGAACTTGAACCTTGAGAAATATGTGGATATGTACTCACTGCACGAGTACTGGTGAAGTCAGTCACTCTGAGTTGACACTAAAACTTAAAGTTAGAGATTTATGCAAGCAAGGAGAGTCCGTCTACTCAAAAGTGCTGAAAACTAAGAAACAGTGAATAAGAAGAGTGAAGCAGAAAAACAAGATCTGAAAGAATCCAGGATGGACAACAGTGTGTTCTTGCAAAGACCTAAATACCTGTCTTCTGAAACAAAAGTCCCAATAAACCTTCTGCAGCCACCCCTCCAGCTGCTTTGTGTAGAGTTTAATGCACTTTGATCAGTCTTCTGCAACTAAATAAGAGACATCATTTCTAACGGAAAGCTCTTGTGGATCTTAGAGACGCTCCAGCTTTGACAAGCAGCTGTGCTGACACCTGTGAGAATGAGAACTGTTGGCTCAGATCAACATTCACAACCCTCACAGGTGAGCCTGTCTGTTTTATGTAGCATGGTTAAAAAAAAAAAAAAAAAAAAAAAAGAACATATAATATTGAAGAAAGCATAAATTCTTCATAGTTGAAGTTAAGCTATTCATCTAGGCCTCTAATAAAAATAAAACGTTGACTTTTTATTGTTTTTTGTTAAAGCAGAGCCTTTGCCAGCATATTTTAGTTGCCCTTTAGATTGGCTTATGCATAAAAGTAGCTATTCACAAACATTAAATCTAACCTTAGAATACTGAAGTGATTTTTTTTTCCCCAATCTGTCATCAAGTGTAGGTTCATCTGACAATCTTATGAGGTTAACTTTCTTTACATACATTTGTTTCATTGGAAATATATATGCAACACTTACTCGTTGGGTTTGGTTTGACAAAGCCAGACCATAATAAACAGAAAGCCTAAACACAATATGTGAATTTTAAAGTTCCTGGTAGGCCTGTCGCAATAAACAATAAATTGATTAATCTCATGATGAATGCAAATTATCGACCTCATTTTCATTTATCGGCTTTATCATTTCTTTGTGTCTCTCTTTCTACTGAAGACACTGGAAGATAAAAGGCTCAACGCTGGTGCTCTTCACTGACTCCTCCCTTTCTCTTTAAAATCTGTTTTATCCATCCAAAATCACGTTTTTGGATCGTTAAAAGCAGCTAAGCTGAGGAGCTAAGCTAATGGGCCGATCTCGAGAAAAAGCCTTTGTCTTGTTGAAGCTCCAAAATTCATGGCTGAAACTCATGCCTTTTCTCTGCAAAAAGAAGCTGACAACTTGTTTACTGATTTATTTATTTTTTTGGTTTTGTTAAAGGCTTTGTGTAAAAAATGCTATGCTAAAGAGCTCAAATCACACAGAGTGTCCGCCATTTTGAGAACCGAAGAGAGACAGCCCATGTCACGTGAAGAGGCCTCCCTCCCATTTTTCTTAGAGACATGCTGTTCCCTCCCTCACTATCCATCCTTTGGTTCAAACAGTCTTAAAACTGCCATCCGGGGGTCGAAATTGGATGGTCGAAAAAAGATACTACACACAAAACAATTGAACATTTCTTAAATTTGACAATACTTACTGATTATTGTCACATTTCAATAAATATTATCATTTATCGCAATAATTACTGAGACAATTAATCATCCAGCAAAGTTTATCGTGACAGGCCTAGTTCCTGGAGACATTTTGATGGGGACTGCCAAGTGGTGGCCATTTAAAATTTTTGATTTGATGGTCTTATATGTTTGGGTTCACTCTCAGCTCCCTCCACCCCAAATTTGAGTTTAATATCTCAAATAATGGCCTATTTACAGAATTTTTCCTTTTTAGGTGGCCATCTTGTATATTTCATTTGGAACCAATCTATGAAAAATGACTACCGATAATAAAAAAAAATGGTCTTGTCATTTGCATATTACAATGCCATGGTAACTCGATTTACCAATAAAAGTAAGATTTGTGGGGTTCACTTTGTAGTTTGGGCCGCATTAAAGTTAACGGAAGAGTAAGATATAAGGTTAAGAAATCCTTGTCAGGTGGATAATAATAGGTGCTGCCTTACTAAGCAGTCCCCAACTAGAAAGTTCCTGGAGAAGCTTTGATGGGGACTGCCACGGGGTCACCATTCTAAAATTTAGATGCCAAAAATGTGTTTTCATACGTATCTTAAAAGATTGTGGCAGTAGGAAGAGTTTGTCAACGACATACTAAGTTTTGTTCAGAGACCTCAGGACTCTAAGACATGCGATTTCACTGTGGCGATTAAAAGCTGTTATTCAATGAGAAAATGGTGTATTTGTTTGCAAATTACGTTGCCACGGTAACTCGAATTGACAATAAAAGTACTAGCGCGCATCACGGTGCCGAGCTGGTTGTTTTGATGGGAATTTGTGGGGGGTACACTTTGCGGTTTGGGCCGCATTAAAGTTGACAGAAGAGGAAGACCCTTTTCAGGTGGATAATAATGGGCAGCTGCCTTCAGGCAGTCCCCAAATAGGCGCTAAGCCTGTATGATCAGATCTAAACATGTCCCTCACTGACTAAGACGCTGCAGTAGATTCTGATTCGCAGCCAGAAAATGTATGCGTGTTAAATCTGTATTTTGGCTTTTCATAATCAATAGAAAATCTTCAGAAAACAAGGGTAGGATGAAGTTTTACTCTCTTGTCAATACAATATAGGATTTGTCTTATCATGTGCATTCATTAACTTACAACCTAGGTCACTGGGGGAAGTTTTATGCAAAGACATAAGCAAAGTCTAGTTAATTTTGAAAAACATACATTGATTTTCAGCAGTATATCAGGGGATCAGGGCATCCCCTCTGTCAGGTTATGGCCTGTAGGAGCAAGTTGTTGATCCACATAATGAGATGCTCTGTAATCAGCATTATACAGAGTTTCACATAAATTATATATTTAAAAAAAAACACCCTGCCTGACTCACAGCACTCTTATTTAGATCAAATGCAGCATCAAGGAAAAAAAAATACTTCAAAAAGGCTAAAAAAGAATTTAAATGAAGTTGAATTCTAATGAGTGAATTTGATTTCCATAATGCAGTTTGAGTCATCAGAGCTCGTTGTCTTCTCTAAAAATAGTTGATGCAGGGTGAGCTAACGTGACAGGGGTCGTTTGCTCTCTGAGCTCTACAGTAGATTATTTTCTCATGTTTTACAAGTGTCTTGGAGAAAAGTTGCTCGATAACTTTTTCAACTCTTTGTTGCTTTTAATTTTTTTTTCATTCAGTCTTTTAACTTCACAATGAGTCAGTGAGGTTCAGGACATGTACAAAACATTTCGGGTAAAGGTACGTTACCAAGACTTTGATGTGGAATTTGGTAAAAATCATCTTTTCTGTCTAAACAAAGCTTTTCAGAGATTTCTTGTTGCGACCTTTGTTTTCTCTCTATCTTCAAATATTGTTTCTGATTTAAACGTTTTATTCAAGTTCAAGTAGATTTTATAGTCATTTCACCACATGTGGTACATGAGGTGGAACAAAATTATGTACAGGATCATAGTTACATCCAACAATAGCAACAATATAAAGTGTAAAAAAAAAAAAAAAATCAGTAATAAAGATCTAACATATAAACGAAAATGCCGTATTTTCTGACGTATAAGCCGCTTCCGAGTATAAATGTACTCTGTAGTATCAGCCGAATGGGTCGAGATTGTCTAGGCGCAGGGCAGCCGACTCGGGACTGGGTTCGATCCCCACTCATTGCACTTCCCGTGGTGCCTCTGAGCAAAACACCCAATCCTGAAATGCTCCCCGGGCAGCTTACATAGCTGCCCACTGCTCCACCTGGGTGCATCCCAGGTGCGATGGGTTAAATGCAGAGAACCAATTTCGTCTTTGTATGGGAACATACAATGATAACACATAACACTTTATTAATGCACTACTACTTATGCACTTTTCACGTGTCGCTTGTGAACAGGTTGAGTTTAGATTTGTGAAAATTGACAAATTTGCACTGTTCGAGTGTTGTCATTGTGTTAGAGAGAGTAAATGTCATAAATACATTTGACATTAAACATAATCCAAGTTGAAGTGTTTCTTTTGGCATCTGCATTTGGTAGCAGCCAAATTGACAAAGACCATGCAGAATAACATTGTATTTAATTCCACATCAGAGAAAGCTATGTAATCTCTGTAAGTAGATTTGGGGGAAAATATTGGTATTGATATATCGGTCAAATAAGTTTTATTATATCAGATATCGGCCCAAAATCCAATATCGTGCATTCCCTGCTTGTTAGTTACCAGTTTGACCAGGGATCTTCTTCAAGAATACTGTAAGGCTGATTGCAGATCTCCTTTTTTTTCATACTGATGGATCCTTTTGCACATTTGGGGATTTTAAATACAACTTTGTTCTGTGTTTTGACACATTTTAGTCTCAGGCTTTTGGACATTCCTCCCAGATACAAGAAATCTCAGTTGTCTCTAATGAAAAAAAAAAAAGATCTGAATATGTTTTTGCACATAAGATGTTACTTTTTATTATTATTATTATTATTATTATTATTATTATTATTATTATTATTATTATTATTATTATTATTTATTTATTTATTTATTTATTTATTTTAATCCCAAAAAGTAGTTTATTTATTTATAAATTTTGCTTTGTGGTAAAGTGATTTCTTCATATCCAGTAAATCTAAAAAAGGAAAGTGAAGGTTTTAACTGGTACCAAACTGCAACAAATGCCATTAGGATTTGAAAGAGAAACAAATATTCCTCAGCAGTTCTGTTGAGGGGGCTTCTGATAATAGGGCAGTGCTGAGTGACGATGCTGGTAACGTGTTTGCAGAGCGCTTAGCTCTTTAAACAACACAAAGCCCGAGCCGATACAAACTTCTCAGCCTCCGTGGAACCAAACATCAAGTTGATGCATGACTTGCCCATCTGTGCCTCTGCAGTCCTGAACTACATGCACCTCTCCTCTTTCCTCCTGCAGCCAAACCCAAGAGCTTTCAGTGACCTTTACCTTGCCAGAGAAGAGAGACAGAAATACAGACAGATTACACCTCAGCTGACAGGATTTCTGAATAGGTGGCATCGCCCCTGTGATTTTATTATCTCGCAACTTGGCAAGCACGGTGGCGTGCACGAATATGCCAACCTAGGCTCTGAAGTGCACCGGCCTTTCGATGGGATTGTCATTGGGAGCCTCTTCAGATTTGAGGAGGAGACATTGTTTATCCAGCTAAGGATAAGCCCTGTATAAAAATCATTGAGAGGTTTGCTGTCAGTAATGTTTTCCTGCCGTTGTTGCTGCTGTAAGGGCCTCGGTTGGATCCTGCATGCACGCAAATGCTCAAGCTTATGCTATTTCTGGATGAACCACACTGCAATGTTCAACTTCAAATCTACACTTTACATTCCAGAACAAATCTCCTGACATTTAATGAGGATAAAACTGAAGTTGTCGTATTTGGTCCAGTGAAAATCCAAGTGCTTCTCCTACAGATCTGGTTAGCTTGGAGCCATTTGTCAAACCGTCTGAAAAAAAAAAAAAAAGTAATATTTGATCCTAATTTTAACTTTGAGAAACAGATGTTTTGTTATATACAAAATTCATCTTTTAAATGGAGGCTTTTGTCTAACGTGAAATAATTTTCATCCTTTAAAGACTATGAGTGGCTGATTCAGGCTTTTATTACCTCCCAACTCGACTACTATAACTCGTATGTCCGTGTTAGTTGGACCGACCTCTCACATCTGCAGCTGGTCCAGAAAGCTGTAGCTTTTTATTTTATTTTATTTTTTTTACACAAACAAAGAAGCATGAGCCTATCTCCCCAGTGCTGGCATCCCTTCACTGGCTCCCTGTTTGTTTTAGGATTGATTTTAAAGTTTTATTGTTGAACTATAAAGCCCTAAATGGATATATACATGTATATCTGTCCCTCAGATCCAATAAGATCAGGGTTCAGATCCAGGCTGGTCCACATAGGTGATTGGGCCTTTCCAGCTGTAGCGTCTAAACTGTGGAACCAGCTTCATATCAGACCGGCTTCAACTTTTGGTGCTTTTAAGTCTCATAGTCGTACTCACTTTTAATACAGCATGAGCTGACTTTTCTTTTATTTGTTTATTATTTAGTCACTGCCTCTTTATTGGTTTTATTTTATATATTTATCTCTTTTTAGATTTTTTTTTAAAACTCTGTTTGTATGGTCAACTGTTGTTCTATTGTCTTATTATATGTATTATGTGCAGCACTTTGTCCAATGACAGTTGTTTTAAAATGTGCTATATAAAATGATTTGATCATGTGCCAGACTTCCTACTTGGTACATTAGTTTACCTTAATGCTACATCAGTCAAAAACAGGATTCTGTAAGATGAATTACGTTCAGTTTGGTGTACAGTAGTTCATTTATTGTGGACCCGCTGCAATAAATGAAAATCTATGAAGTAGTGACATCATATTTACTTCATTATTTATATACTGTATATATTTTAATGCTTTATAAACCCTTCCCACACTCTTGCAATATTCTAAACTCTTAAACCTACATTATTTTAACAACATACATACAGTACTGTATATGTAGCTACTAAATTTTACTTACCTGGTTCTGCAGAACAGCTGCGGCTCGGTTCCAGTCCTACTTGGTTCCGGTTCGACTCGGTTCCGTTTCTTCAGACCTACCCTGCAGCGATGAAGCCCACAATCAACTGTCTCAATTTTTAAACCTATCAATTTGAACAACACTTATATGTAGCTCCTAAATTTTACTTAAAAGCTCTGCAGAACAGCAGCAGCTCCAACTTGTTTCCATTTCGGCTGACCTACCCTGCCGGTTCTGGTCAGCTCTCTGGCTCGGGGTGGTAGCGGTAGGCTCCGGATGGAGCGCCGGATCTTAGGCGGCATGGGTCCCACTCAAAGTGGGCTGGCTCCCAGCTTCAGATTCAGAAGATTCACTGATGGGTCTGGAGGTCTGGTTCTGCTCCAGTTCTGGTCTGGTTTGGTGGGTTCTGTGCAGCTCTGCATCCGCTGGGCACAAAGTCTTTGTAATAAGCGCCACACCTTTTCCTATCAGATCAAAACTTTCCCTATTTCATCAGAAGGCAACAGGGCTTCTTGGTGGGGCACTGGTGGCTTCTGGGAAATGTAGTTGTTATGAGTGGGGATACACTATAGGCTTATTGAGAGAAAACTACAAAATGGCTCTGCCCGTCCAATGTATTTTATTTTTTGTTAACTTTTTACAGTGCCGTATCTAGTACTGTCCCAATCACATGAGTAATATTAAAGCAAAAAGTGTCATGTACGATTTTCTTGCGTTCAATCTTACTTTGAAAAAACGCAATAGAGCGAGTCCCATAAAAGTTGAACTGTGAAATAGCAAGGGACTACTGTAATAGGTGAACAACCATTAATTTTTAGTCTGTGTATATTTGAGTGAGTGCAGAGTGTATTTAAAAGCATTTACTGTATTTTAAAACAACTCAGATGAATACTTGCTCAGGGTGTGTTAATGTCTGAACTCTCAGCATTGATTATTTGGCTTTTGTTGTGTGTTGTGTTGAGGAACATGACTGACATTCAGTGGAGGGAATAATTATCTTTTCTTCCTGCATCATGCAGAAAATAGACAGTTTCAGAATGCCAGAGGGGAGAGGTCACATGTTTTGCTATGGAAACAATGTTCAGAAACGAGGGAGGCTTGTTTCCAAGGTGACATGTCACTCCATTGTAGATGCAGAGAAGAGAAGTTGATGCTTTTCCTTAATATAGCCTTTATTTAACAAGCACTATCATTTATAAATGTTGCTGCTAATGTAATGTGATTATACTCGTTTACTCCAACGATATTATCCCAGAGTGTTTCTTGTTAACACTAGCAGTGTCAAGGCTCAGCAGGGGTTTAAACAGCAGTGCTTGTAAACCAGGAGCTTTGATCAAATCAGAATCAAATGTATAAAACTTGCATTTTAATTTTGTAAATTCAGGGTATATTTGAAGTCAATGCATAGTTTGTCGGCACATTATTTATTTTCTTTAGAGACACACTGTATGTGCAAATTAAAATCTGCAAAAAGCAACAATTTAGTGCACTTTTTTTTTTAAGTTTGTCTCTATTGTCTATGGTGTGAATCTGCAGGAACAAAAAATAAAATAAAATCATGGCCCTCTTCTGCAGCAGTGGAGCAGTGTGCTGATCTCCTGTCACTCTGGAAACGTGGCCCAAAAAGTTGCACAAAATCCTCCTTGAATCTGGCTTTTTTTTCCCAGTCATCGGCTTGCTCTGATTATTGGGCATATCCTCCTCCTCCGCAGATCACGTGACACAATCATGTGACTGCGACCAGTCGACGTGAAATTTGAAAACTCGTGAGATGTCCTAGAATCAACTGGTTGACTAGTCGATTCAGATATAACCCTAATGTTATAAATTTGTGATAACAACCTACTGAGCCCATAGGAGGTACAGGAGGGACAGTCTGAAGGAAACCTATGGGATGATAACTGATAAGAGCCATTTAATGGGTGATAACATTCAAAGCAGGTGCTTTCAGCAGGACCTTTCCTGTCCACTCTAGCAAAAATATTATTGTAATATTTCATGAGAAGTTGAGCAATATGTAGGTCAGCACAGGGATTTGCTCAAAGGGAATTTTTATCCTCTTACTTTACATTTCTAGGTTTAACAACAAGCGAACCAGTTGTTTAGTCCTTTCAGCTATTGCACATGGTTTTCCTCTTCCGTGGCTCGTTGAGCAAGTTTTAGGAAATTTTTGCTCCTATGATAAGTCGCCTAGTGTTGTGGCATTTTAGTTTATATGTTAGATCTTTACTACTGTTTTTTTTTTTAAACACTTCATATTGTTGCTATTGTTGGATGTAACTGGGACCCTGTCACACCCACCCCCTTTCACTGGCACACGTCACTCCCAGTGTGGCCAGATTGGGCGGTTTACTGCGAATTGGGTGGTTTTCATTCCGATTTTGCTGGGAACAACTCTGGGAAGATTTTCGTTGGATTGCTGTGTTTTGCCACATATTGTTCAATTACCTTGGCTTGTACTGATGTGCATTCATGTTCAAACAGTAACTATACTGTAACTATATATTGATTGGTCAGATTTTTGTCTGATCTGGTTTTTAACAGATGTTTGGGCTGGAAAAACTAGACTATCTGGCAACACTGGTCACTCCAAGAAAATGAGAAGTGATTGTCTGGCGTGGGAGAAGATGTCTGCCATATCATCAGTTATAAAATTAACCTATTTTAATCACAAAGAATATACTTGTAACTAATGCAACTATATAGTTATCCTTGGTCTTGAGTTTGGATTTATGAAGAGTGTTTTGCCACTTGAGTTTTTTTAAGGCTTGGCATGTGATCAAACTGTTTCCAATGTAACAGTTGTGTAATTTTATTGTTGAATCACATGAAGTTAGGCCACTGAATGTCTTGTTTCTTTGTTATGTAGCTTTGAACATTTATAAAAGCTGATATATTTATTCAAAAGCAAGATTAAAGCTGCAGTATGTAACTGATATTAAAAATATTTTATAATAAAATTTTATATGTTATTTATTTTAGTTGAGGTATTGGTCTCGACTTGGTCTCGGACCCTAAAAGAACAGAAATTAATGTTGTGTATACAGGATCTTAACCTATTCACTTCTTTTAAATGTATCTGTTTTGGTCATAACTGACATATTGATGCAAAGTTGCAAGTCGTTCCGCACCAAATGAGATGAAATAAGAGGGAAATAAAAGTTTTGACCCTGTATCTATTATTCCTGACTAGATTTTCTCACAAAATAGTTTAGTTTGAATGTCTAAATGTCATTTTCAACAAGCTTTCATAAGAAATGTTTCTTTCCATTGTGAATCTCTGGCCCCTATTCTCAGCAGCAGATCGTACACATAAAGTCAGCTTGTCTGTGTAACCTCTGACAGCATTTGAGCTTGGTTGGAAATGGTAAAGCTTTTGAAAACAACAGTTTAAAACAAGTAGCTCAAACCCAATTGCTCACAAAGATTTATAGAAAACAATCTGCATAAAAGCTTCTTTTATAAACTAAATCATCATCTCGCAGGCATCATTTATAACTTTAATTAAACATAAAGCCCATTTACGAAACATGTATATATTTAAATATTTACTGTAAAGAAAATACTTTAAGATCCATAGTGAACAGAATTTCTGTATACAACGTGAGTGCCTAAATCTCATATTAATGTGGTCTCATTATACCCACTACATGTTTTATTATTTTTATTTTGAGTTTACAGGAATAACTATTATCTAGATTATTGAGCATGCATCAGGATATTATGTAGTATTTTTTTTTAAGTTCTTTTGGACACTTTTTTGGTGAATGAATAGCTTGAAAATGCTGCTGCGTGTGAGGCTGCTGATAAGAATGAGATTTTGGATTTGCACACAACAGGAATGGCTAACAATATTGATTAATAAATAACTGCTGGTGGAGGTCTGGGTCAGAGGATGGTTCCAATCTGTAGTGAGTTGGAGACGATGACATCACTCACAGCAGCAGAGAAGCAGGCTAGTACAGAACATAGTTTGAAGGAGCGTCAAGAAGTGAGGTCTATTAGAACACATGCAGGGGTCAAGCACAGTTGGTCAGAGATACTAATCCAAATCCAATACGTGATCCGTGAGACGTAGTCGAGGTAGGAGGAAGCAGAGTCGGTACAGAGAGGTAAATCCGAAGCAAACAAGGAGCAGGCAAAGTGGGGAAACCAAAGGGCAGGCATGAGGTCAAAACAAGGCTGTGACGTGATCGCTGGACACTACTATCTGAGAAAGTTGGATAATCTGGCAGAGTATGGGAGTGATCATGGAGCTTAAGTAGGGCAGGGAACAGGTGAATGGCATGATTGCCAATTGAGGTGCATGAGCAGAGTGGGCGTGGTGGATGGCAGGAGCAGGGAAAACGTAACTTGAAGACAGAAAACATGGCAGGAGTAGCAGAAATGTGACAGCTGATCATTGTAAGTCAACTTATTCACTCATAAATGTGTTTGATGGCTGATAAGTAGTAAAATGACTCTCTTTCCTTTGGGTTTTTGGAGTTGTAAACCATTCATAACACATAAAGCCCTGACTATAAGGAGGGGAAAAACAAAAAGTGTGCTATACTGTACATCAAACATATATGTTTTACCTTCTATTGCATGTGTTGAAAATATTCAAACTGAACAGCACAGTTGGTCTAAATGTGTTGTCCCAGTAAACAGAGGAAGCTGGCAGCGCAGCAACGCTTTGGCTTTGAGGGGGGAGTTGGCAGCGGATGAGATTTCTGACATAAATCTGACAACATGAGTGACCTTTGAGATTTCACACACATCTCTGGAAACACTTCATCCCACCAGAGCCTTTTTCTCCTGGTTCATCGTGAGCTGGCAGTTTCCAAACACGACGGGGAGCATGAGGCAGAAGAAGAACCACATTTGCTCACTTTATGCCTTTGTTTGCTCACAAAACTCTTCAGATTTAGTCAAGTTTTGGGTGGCGTGAAGCCTTTCGACCACTAATAATGCTGTAAAGCAACACCTCAGAGGCTGAGTCTCCATTTTGTAAATATTGATAGCATTTATGCTGGAGTATAGTAGCTTATAATGTGCAATCAACACACAAGAATCCTACTATGGAAAAGCTGAGGCAAAAAACAGGATGCTGCTAAAAATAAATATGGATAAAAACTCATTATATGTTTTGTATGCAAAAGAATTAAATAAAAATAAATCTTCTATTAATTCTGAATCTATAAGTAGACATTTGTCTCTGCCGGGCTAAAACTTTGTCTTTCAAAGTACTTTTAAAAAATCAAAACAAGCCTTTATTTTATAATGAATACCGTATTTTCTGCCGTACAAGTCCCACTGCCCTATAAGTTGCATCAGCACAAATACGTCTATTAAAGTGGAAAAATCCATAAATACGATGCTTCAACATAAATGTTGCATCTATTACGCGTCACTGCTGATGCGTCGCGTTTGTTATGCTTAACTGCTGACAACCCGGAAATGTGGACCGAACCCGGAAGTGTGGGCCGGTGTTGTGCCAAAAATGGATGGGCTGCCAATTGGCGGCCACTGGAGTGTGCACGAGAGGACTTTTAACAAGAATTTAACAAGATTAACACTTAAAAACAATTATGTGTTTGCTCAAATTTATAGTAAAGGTGTGTCTCAATCTTATTTTTGCTTAATAAATGCATTTTGTTGGTCAAATCAGCTACATTTCAAAACCCGATTTGCGGAGGCGAGCACGCGCAGAGGAACGAGCCTCTGCACATTTCTTTGAAATTCAACAAGATAAACACCTAAAAACATTTGCTCAAAATTGTAGTAAAGGTGTGTCTCAGTGCAACATTTTGCTTAATAAATGTACTTTGTCAAATCAGCTGCATTTTCAGAGGCCGATACACGGAAATATGAACACGCAGAGGGCTGGTCGGTCCATTTCTTCTAAATTTAACAAGATAACCACCTAAAAACAATTATTTGTTTGCTCAACTTTATAGTAAAGGTGTGTCTCAGTTGAATCCACAAATATGGTGCTTCAGCGTATACACCACAGGGCATGCAAATGATGCAAAAAAAAAAAAAAAAACACGACTTGCACAGTGAAAAATATAGTAATCTCCTTATGGTGTTTTCATCAATAAAACCATAGCTAGGTGTGAATGGTGCCCAACAGAAGTGATTTACGAATAAACAGGAAACTGGAAAAAGAAGGAAAAACAAGATTATTTTTTTTGTGTGTGTGACAGCAACATCTTAATTGAATAAAAGTCAATAAACAACGATTTTTCCTAATCTACTTAGTGTTAACCACATCAAACATGTTTATGTCTGACATAAACACATTTTGCTAAATACATACTTTCAGTTGCCAAGTTTAAGGAGGAATTTCCAAGTACTTTTTATTTTATAGAATTTAGGAGGATGATCAGCTCAAGAAAACAAACCAGAAAACAAATGGATCCAATGACTGTGAAGAAGTTTTGCAGAATAATTCTTCAAACTCTCAGCTTGCTGATGGTTGCCTTGGGTCAAAGCTGATATAAGATATCCAATAATCCAGTCGGGTCATCTGAACAGTTTCTTTTTTATAGAAATGTTTCGCCCTCCATCCAGAGGGCCTCATCAGTCAGAGGAGTTCCAGTAAACTGTTTTCCCACCAAGCAGTAAACACCTTAAGTGGACCAACCAGTTTCTATAAAAAAGAAACCGTCCAGATGACCCAACTGAGAATTATTGGATTTGGTACGAACTTTCTTTACTTGAACCACTTTGGCTGTGGCTGCCTGCCTGGGAGGAGTCGACGAGGGACAGGACGGCCTCCA
>JARVLU010000646.1:15686244-15696347 GCA_031762415.1 Simpsonichthys santanae
GATGCACTGCCATCAGAAGAGTCCTCCTTGCGTTTGGGAGCCATAATGAAGGGCTAATGGCCTACTGGCATGCTAGTGACGCCGTCCTCTTCCATACAGTACTGTATTCTTCCGCTGCTGCACCGCCGCGTTACGACGTTTAACGTCGTAAAACCGACGTAAAACTGACGTAAAACCGACGTAAAACCGACGTAACATGTAACGTGAATAAGGAAGATGCGTCGTAACGTCGAAACGTCGTAACCCGAGACCGTCGTAACCCGAGGACTAACTGTATTTGGAGGCAAGAAAACATTAATGACGGAAAGTCATCCAGCAGAAAAAAGAAATGTATAAAGTAAAAACAAAAAGTTGGCTTGAATAAAAGCTGCTTGGTATTGGAAAAACCTGTTTGCATTATTATTGATGGGCGTTAGCATTGTAGCTACTATCATGTGGGCAATTTTGCAGCATTTTATTTTTTCCAAACGCCTAACTGGCAAGCTACCAGTGCATCTTTGATTTATATTGCTTATTTATATGTTGCACTTTGTCAGGTCAATCAAGTCAATTTTATTGTCATTCTCATCACATGTGCTGGAACAAAATTATGTACGCAGGGTCCCAGTCGCATCCAAAAACAGCAAAATATAATGTATAAAAAGAAACTGTATACAAAGATCTAAGATGTAACGCTAGTAAACACTAATAATGCTAAACAATATGGTGTAAGAACAGCAGCCCGAACATTCGTCTGTGGTGAGCAGGTGGGTACGAATGAATACAGCAGCATGAGATAATCATCAGCGTAAAATAATCAGCGGCATAAGATCAGCAGCATTGATAATCAGCAGCGCATATCAACAATCAAGTGGCGTTACAGTGATTTTTTTTCCAGTGATTATCCTGGTTAGATTCATGAGTCTAACCTCCTGCCTGAGGGGAGTGGGGCAAAAAGTGTGTGTGCTGGGTGAGTGAGGTCCTTCACGATGCAAGTGGCCCTTTTCCTGGAGGTGTAGATGTCTGTGATGGTGGGGAGAATGACTCCAACAGTGTGCAGCCTCCACCGCTCTCTGCAGTGCTTTGACGTTGATGTTGCTATGACGATATTTCCATACACCGTGTCACACTTATCGACGGTTTTCTCATCTACTGTTGTGAATTTGATTTGTGATTGTTTATATTTCAACAGAAGCTCAAATGATTAACTTTAAAGGTCAAAAGTTTTTTTGGGGGGGTGGGGGGTTTAAAATTTTAAAGTGGTTATTGTTTTTCTTTTATATGTTTGTGACCTTTTGAATATGTTTTTGATAATTGCATTTCCAAGTTTAATCAACTGGTTGGAGGCAACTGTAATTGTTACACATTACAATGATTCACAGACAGAACTGCTGCATAACAAACAGTTGGCGGATGAAAAATAAAATTGGATGAATGGAAGGAAGCAAACTATTAACAGCACCAAAATGGAAACTGATCAAACGTTGTTTTTGAGGAAAACCTTAAAAGACATGACTTGAGGGGAAAACGTGCTGCTTGAACCTGAATAAATGTTCATTTACAACACAAAGAAATAACATTTAAGATATAGTTTATTGTAATTTGTGTAAATGTGTAAACACAACTATTAAAGTCTTTTTATCTTGCATGAGCAACGTTTGCATAAAGTAAAATTAAAAATGTATATAAAGTCACATTTATATAAAACATAAACATTTAAGATTTTTTTAATATGAAAATATTTAAAAGGGTTGACAGTTACAGAATCAAATAATTAAATATTTATGCCAAAATGTGCATGATTGTTTAAAACTTCTTTGTATTAGTCTTTTTATAAAGGTTGAAAGTTTTATATACAGTAATACTACAACTGCTGATACTTTTTTAACAAAGGCACTGACAATAAATATAATAAGATCATATAATTACCGTTTACTGAGTTATTTTAGTACAATATGCAGTTACAGTATTCATTTTCATTATAGAATCAAATTTTAAGCTAATTACTGTACTGTATGTATTAATACTTCAGGGTAGGCAGTAGCCTACTAGAAATATTTTAAATCGGTTGTCCCCAAAACCCGGGCTGTGGACCAACACTGGTCCGTGGGTCAATTTGTACCAGGCCGTACAGAATTCTTTTTTTTTTTTTTTAAATTAAATAAAACAATTTAAATAAAAACTAATAGATGAGAAATGAACCTGCATTTAATACACTTATAAATCACACATAAAGCCTTTAAAAGTAAATTATAAACATGAACAGGCTTCTGTGGTGATTTTAGCCCATTTAGCTAAGAAAACACAGTCCTCAAACTTTAGATTCATCAAAATATTGAACAAATATGGAATAAATATTTAAAAAAAATAGTCTAAAAATGGGCCAGTAAAATCCATGATTGTATTTTATTTATTTCTAGTAGTAGTTGGATCATTGACCCACCTGTTAATCAATTTAGTAGGCACTTCAGCAACTGACCAATCGGTGAACTCTATTTGTCCTGAAGGGAACACCCATTACCTGCAGAGCTGCAGCTTTGCAGTCAAGCGATTTCAATGAGTTTACATCTTTTGTTTCATGTTAATCTATTTTGTAAAATACACCAGAATGCAGGAAATGCCATCTACTTTATTCAGAATTATCTGAGGGAGGACCCCCAGTCCGTGAAAATATGATGACGTTAAACCGGCATGGTGCCAAAAAAAAGTTGGTGTCCACTGTTTTATGACTTGTTGCCTTGTTTTTAAATTCTTGTTGTTGTTTTTTTTCTTCCCTCCAGGCTCGACAAAGAGAGAAGATGAATGAAGAGCACAACAAGCGCCTCTCGGACACCGTGGACAGACTCCTGACGGAGTCCAACGAGCGTCTTCAGCTCCACCTTAAGGAGAGGATGGCAGCTCTCGAGGAGAAGGTTGCAGATGATTATCATCAAGTTGGCAACTTATAAGTTCTGTTCATTAAAAGTCTGCAGGATCTTCTGAGCTCTTCCTTTTTTTCTCTCTGTTTTGCAGAATATGTTAATTCAAGACTCGGAAGGCTACAGAAAACAGTACGAAGAGTCACTCCACGATAAAGTAGGTTGCACAGATTGAGAAATTATTACTTTCATTTCAAAACATTCTACATTTTGCATGAGGCAACCTGGGAAAGAATACTATAGAAATCATATTGTTGGTAGCATAAAATGTTTAATAAATCTACTGTTGAATATGCATAAGCCTCTGCTGTAAGATTTTATTTTTATTTTTTAGAAATAGTCATTGTGTGAATGTTTATGAAGCATTCACACTATTGTAATCCATTTTTCTACCGTATGTTTTTTTTTTTTTTTTTTTTCATCTTTCTCGTCCCTCAGTTTTCAACCTATTTCATGAATCAAATATCAAAAGGTTCAGCTCATTCAGGAGAAGGGTGCCATGAAATTGGTATTGGTGTAACTTTAGCTTTTTTGAAATATTTAGCCTTTTCTGTCATTTTTTTCCTCATAAAAAATGAACGGAGCTCATTTTACATCCTTCAAATCTTTAGATGTGTTTACAACCTTTTTACTGCTCCTTTCACATTTTGTTCTGTTCAGCTTCCTTGAGCAAATTGAAACTTTTTTAGCTACTTTCAGCTGTTTTGTGCTGCTTTCAGATTATTTCTGCTTGTTTTGTGCTTCTAATGTCTTTCTGTTAATTTCACCTTGTTATGCTCCTTTCAGCTTATTTCTGCAAGTTTCAGCATTTTCTGCTATTTCAGCTACTATTTAGCTGTTTTTAAAGTAATTTTAGCATTTTCAGGTAATTCCACATTTGTTGCACTCATTTCATATTTTTCAGCCTAATCTCTACTGCCTTCCATTATTTTAGCTACTTTTTAATTGTTTGCTTCTTTCAGCTTGAAGATAATTTTCACTCTTTGGTGTTAATTTCAGCTTCTTTCAGCCTAACTGGGCAAAAATGTGCTCTCTCCACTTCCTTCTGCTAATTTAAGCTTCTTTCAGCCTTTTTTAGCTACTTTTCAACAGTTTTTTTTTCAAGCTTTTTTCATATAATTTCCATGTTTGTGTGCTCATTTCTGCTTTTACAGACCATTTGAGCACAATGGGGCTCTCTCCACTTCTTTCTGCTAATTTAAGCTACTTTCTGCTTCTTTAGCTAGCTGTTTGTTTTTTGCAAATTTCTACTTTTTTTCAGATATCTTCCACTTTTTGTGCTCATTTCTGCTTCTTTCAACCTAGGCTCATTTCTCCTTTTTTAGCTACTATTTAGCTGTTTGTATGTTTTGTGTGTGTGCAAATTTCAGACATGTTCTTTCTGCTTTTTTTCTGCTACTTTAAGCTCGTTCTAACTTGTCAGCATTTAATTTGACAATTTCAGCGTTTTCAGATAAATTAAAGTTTTCTGTGGTAATTTCGGCAACTTTTAGCATCTTTAACTTATTTCTACTCCTTTCATATTTTTCTGCTAGTTTAAACTTCTTTCTACCTTTTCAGCTACTTTGCAGCTATTGTTTGTTAATTTTAACTTTTTTAAGCTGATTTCAGCTATAGTTTTTATTTTTTTTTTAATTAAAATTCTTCAGCTATAAGCATTCACACTGCATTTTTGCAGGAAATGCAGTGTTTCTGGTTAGAAATAAACTCCTATGAGGATTCAGGCTTCCTGTTTTTTTAAGAGCTGCCACAGTTGTGATGTACTGGTGTGATTTTCCCCAGAGCATATAACATCCCAGACAAACCTATTAACTTTGCTGTCAAATTGTTTTATCCAGTCGCAGCTGGCAGAGGAGATTGAGAAACTGAGATCAGAGCTCGACCAGTACAGATTGAGGGCAGGCTCCCTCACAGAACCCACTCTTTCACGGTAGGTTGGTTGTGTGCACGAGTCTTTGCATGAATATGCCACTTGTTGATCTTCAAAACTTGCTCAATGTAGCAATATTACTTCTGTGCATGCTTGTTCCCATGCATTTGTTGTCAAAAAGTTATAAATGGTTAATTGTCTGTGCCCATTTACAGTAGCTGAGTAAGAAATTAAATGTACTCAGCCTGGCTTTGGTGCCCGTTCTTTGCTGCAAGACAGTCATAAAAACCAAATATGACCCTGTCTGTGCAGTAAAACAGTTTTGCAACATTAATTATTTGAAGGTTTAATCAGATTTGTTTACAGAATTTATTGGGACATTGAATGTAATGAATTTGTTAGGCTCTCCAGGCTGGTGCTTCTCAGATAAAAAATATTGAATTTAGATCAGGGGTCTGCAACTTTTTTGATCGAAAGAGCCATTTCTGCCACTTCGCTCGCGAAATACAAAGTGTCTGGAGCCGCAAAACCATATCAACTGGTGGCCCGTGGGTCATTTGGAGGTTGATGGAGGAGGGCGTTTCTGGTCAGTTGGAGTGACATAAAACTAAAAGTATATAAACATTTTTTACATTTATTGATACTTTTACTTTTTAGAGCAAAAGGAAAGACCAAAAGTGGGGACAAAAGTGTTTATACAGAGTCTCTGCAGCAAGTCTTTTAGTCCGATTTAAAATTAGGTATACCGCATTGAAGTATTAAAACAAAAATTTAAAGTGTACTGGAAAAAAATAGGCATTTTGCTGGACAAATTGCTCTTTTAATTTTTGATTTTTTGAGAAATAGCCCACTGTATGCCTGTAGGTTGGATAAATGAAGTAGCTAAATGTAATCAATGTTTCTCTCCTTGTATTAGTAGTATCTTCCACAAATTTACTGTAATTTCTGGACTATTGAGCACACCTGAATATAAGCTGTGCCCGCTAAATTTAAAAAGAAATTTTAAATTTTACATAAATAGGCTGCACTTGTCTATAAGCCAAGGATGTTCAAAGCGTGTGAAAAAAAAGTAGCAGCTTATAGTCTAGAAATTACGGTACATGAAATTGAAAGCAAACTGCATTTTCAACTGCAAAAACTAGCATTTTTGGTTGCGGGTGTAAAAATAAATCAAATTAAATATCACAGTAGGAGAAAAGAGCCCCATATTTTGCAGACCCCTGGTTTAGATGTTTGATATTTGGGAGCGTGCTGCATTAAATCAGGATATCTCCATTCATTGCTGCTTGCCTGGTAAATGAAGGCCTCTAACACAAACACAATAGATGTTGGAGTTTCAAAGTATTGATGCACAAAACAAACTCAAGCTCCATCACAAAATGTATTAAAATACTAAAAGTAACTAAACTGTACTCTCTGGTGTGAGAGAAAATCAGAAAATTAAAATGAAGGCAGTCAAATAGAGTATTTTTTGCTATTTTGCCTCTACTACAACACTGGAAACATTTGATCACTAATATCTTAGGATCTAATTTCTGTCTTCAGTTTTTATGCTGCATATTGCTCATGCCCTAATGCCATTCAAAGATTGTTTACCAGCACAAAAGCATGCATAAATTGTGTTCACCACACATCCATGACGGTTAGATATGCTTGAAGTAAGTTCAGATTGGTTTATGTATTTTGGTGCCTCTTTTTTTTTTTTTTCATAATCTGCCTGGCTGTGTAAACATTCTAATTAAGGGAAGTTTGAACAGGTTCAGATGTTAATCAGCTTAAAAAATAAGAAACATGGTCTTTGTTTCACTGTTTTCATGCTGAGTATGTGGCTTTAAGTGAAGCTTATCCGACGTTCGTTTTAGGTCTCATCTTGACACATCAGGCGAGCTTCGATTCTCTCTGGGATCTCTGGCTGAAACCCAGTCGGACCATTACCGCTCAGCTAAAGTCATCCGCCGGCCGAGGCGAGGTCGAGTGGGCCTGCGTGAAACAAAGGTGAGGGCGCGGTGCCTGCTGAGTAATTCACCTGCAACTGGTTGGTTGGATGAGGACATTTTAATAAACTTTGACCAAGGTGGGCTTCTTCTTCATCAGCTGTCTGCCTCAGTTATTAACTCAACGCAGCTAATCAAAGCATTAAAGTCAAATAACTTCAGGGATCATCTTTGAAGTAGAGCTTGTGTTTGAAGGGACTATTTTAAGGATATAAAGGATTAAATATTGAAAATCTACTTCATAAATTGGCATAATTACTGGAAAGTTCTGATCTTCATCTATAATAATCAAATATTTGGTTTAGTTCTGTGACCGGCCCAATTCAATCTGCTCTATGTGTTTAAGGTGATTATTAAAGTTATTGTTGAAACAGGTGATTGTTCTGGTGGAAAGAGCTAATTTATTTCTGTGCTGTGATTATGTTGAATATATTTTAAAATTAGAATTAATTTTATATTATTATGCAGGCCAAAGGGTAATAAATTAAAATGTGGTGTTATGATTCTATATTTAGGTCAGTTGAGAAAATGGGGAAGAGAAGTGAATTTTACATTAGTATTAAAATGACTTTTATTAAGATGGCTAAAATTACCTTAGAAATCTAAATGCATGTTTTATATCAAATAAAGCTAAGTTATAAAAAGAGGAGGAAAAGATTTAAAACACATTCTTAGCAAAAACAGATTTTATTGACCAATGCTGTGCATAAATCAGACGTATCAGATCTGGTGCTACTATAGGTTTGGACCTTTTTAGTTTATTTAATGCGAAAACTGAGATCATTCTTTTTTTAAAAGACATAGAACAGTCCTTGCTATTTTTTTGTACTAGAAAACACATTTATTTAATACAGTTATTGCTGGATTCCACATGTAGTATGGCATTCTATGTACAGTATAAATATGCTAAACAAGGAGACATACAAATCTCTAGTGGTTCAGAAGATCTGCCAAAAGAACAATTTAGATTGGCTTTCAAAATATTCGTCTAATTTGAGTAAAACCTCTCAGAATTAAAAAAAAAATCCATTACTAACAAACTCAAGGCTCAGGGGCCAAATGTGGCCCTCGTTGACATTTTCTCTGGCCCACAAGATGCTATGTTAAATATTTTATCACTAATATTTTTACTCATCTTTGATTATGATGTGAAAAGAGCAACGGAGAACATCCGATGAGAGCAATCCAACACTTGCTGAGGAACCTGTTTCGGAAATTGGCCCTTAGTTTGAACCAAGTTTAAAATTTTTGCCCCATTTTGTAAGTTTGACACCCCTGATAAAACCTCTAAATAACGTTACACAATCAGTTGCATTAGTTGCATCGAGAATTATTTATTTATTTATTTGTGCAGGCCAAATCCCTGGGCGAGCATGAGTGGCGCTCTCAGCAGTTAGGGGTCCTGGGGGGTCACCACTTTGAGAGCGACACGGAGATGTCCGACATCGACGACGACGACAGGGAAACGCTGTTCAGCTCCATGGACCTGCTCTCCCCCAGCGGCCACTCCGACGCACAAACTCTGGCCATGATGCTGCAGGAGCAGCTGGACGCCATCAATAAGGAGATTCGGTACCGAAACCACATCTGTACAACGGGGGACGTTATCTACACAAGTATCAGTTTGATACCACGTTGCAAAATCATTATTCTAAGAAATTAACAATACTCTATTTATTATTTTTACCAGATAAAGTGATAAAAATGGATAAAATATTCCTTCGCAGCACAGTTTCCCATTATTTTTCCCCTCCTGCTAGAAATCAACCTTTTTAGAGGTCGTAAGAATTGTTGCGTTTTTTTTTTTTTTTTTTCCCACTTGTGATCCAAACTGTTGCACGCGCTCCGTTTCGAGAAGTGCAATCTGCCTTTCGCTTCTTCCAGCTGTAATTAGCATGTGCTGATAAGCATTCACACCCCCACCCCCCCCCAGGCGCAGCTTCACGTCTACTTCAAGGACCGTCGATGAGCCTCCGTCTCTCGGCTAATTTGCATCACCTCCAAAAGGAACGGGGCTGCGTTTCTTTCACGAACACTTATTTAACTGCTCATCGCGCTCAGGAATCCTTGGAGTTCAGCTCCCGGCAAAATGCAGAGCTGGATCCTGGATGTAGTTCAAATGGATGATCGTACTTTGAGCATTTAATTAGTTTGCCTCACACTTTAGGTGTTTAGGTTGTTAAATCTGTAGAAATCCACCTCCTTGGCTCATAATAGTAAGATTACAAATCATTTGGGTGTCGTGTTTGCTTTTTGTGTTGACTATGTTCACGTTTCCTCTTAGGTTGATACAGGAAGAGAAGGAGTCGACGGAGCTGCGAGCAGAGGAAATTGAGAACCGGGTGGCCAGCGTCAGCCTGGAGGGTCTTAACCTAGCTCGTATGCACCACCACGGTGCCTCCATCACTGCCTCGGCCACCGCCTCCTCGTTGGCTTCGTCCTCCCCGCCCAGCGGGCACTCCACGCCTAAACTGGACCCTCGAAGCCCCGCCCGCGACATGGAGCGCATGGGAGTGATGACTCTGGTAAGTTGGCGTTGATCTTTTGGTTTCACGCACACATGAGCTGTGAGGGATTTAAAAAAAAAATAAAAAATTGCTGAACGAGCATTTTTAGGCTGCGTGAGTTGTAGAACAAACTAAACTACGTCCTGCAGATGGATCAGTGCGTTTCATTTTTTTATATTTTAACACAAATTTGGTAGTTCCACTGAATTGCGCGCTCATTTGTGGCGATTAATGAGATGCCGTCCGTCCACCCGCCTCTTCCTGTCTGGGCCGCGGGGTTCACTGGTGCCCATGTCCAGCCATCATTGTGCAATAGGCAGGACCTTGGACATGTCTCCAGTCCATCACAGGGACACAAAAAGACAACCATTCACTCTCTGACATGCATGTTTTTGGTCTGTGGGAGGAAACTGGAGTACCCGGAGAAAACCCACGCGTGCACGGAGAGAACACGCAAACTCCACCCAGAAAGGCCTCCAGCTGGGATTCGATCTGGTGACCTTTTCGCTGAGGCGACCGCTGTTCCCACTGAGTCACCGTGTCAACGGAAATGCCTGCGGTTACTCAATCTGTTGTGGAAGCACGATCCGTAGTGTCAGCTCATTTGCGCGTGCGCTAAAGAAATACTTGCGGTTCGCACGGGTGATGTAGCGCTGCTTCAGTTCACCACGAAGCGGCGCTGTTTCACCATGGAGATAATTATAATACAGGTGGTCCCCGGTTTACGGCCGAGATCCGTTCCAACGGCTTGGCCGTAAACCGATTCTGCCGTATACCGGATCCGGCCGTATCCGGGGCCGTATACGCGGATTTTCGGCCGTAAAACGAAACCGAA
>JARVLU010000646.1:15748579-15763268 GCA_031762415.1 Simpsonichthys santanae
CGAGTTATGGCAGAATCGAGTTACGAACCGTTCTTAAGTCCGGAACCCGTTCGTAAGTCGAGGACTACCTGTATTTGCAGCCACTCGAAATAAGTGTGAATCGTGCATTTGTGTAAATATCTTATGTTATAATGTGGACACCCATGGCTTATAGACAAGAGCAGCCTATATATCAAGGGTCTGCAACCTGTGGCTCTGGAGCCGCATGTGGCTCTTTGGTCCCTCTATAGTGGCTCTTTCAAGCTTCAACCAAAACAAACACAAAACTGAATTTTATTGGTTGTTATACAAACAACAATAGCTTTAGCTGTTTTTCTGTCATTTCTTTTGCAAATACTACTCACTTTAACTTTTTGTTTTATTTCTATACTTAATTATTTTTCCACAATTAAAAGAATTACATAGGTCTGCATACTTTGTAGTTCATAGTTGTTTTTTAATAAAAAATTAAAAAATAAAAAAAAAACTATCCCCCCCACCCCCTTTACAATAATCTGGTCTTTTCATTTGTCTTAAATTGTAAAAATGTCAATAAATGTTAAAAAATCAAATATTTTTAGCTTTAAAATGTCACCCCTACTAGCCACAAAATTCTTCAACAAACTTAAAGTGGCCCATGGGCCACCAGTTGATGACCACAGTTGTAGCAGGTTGTTGCAGCTCTGGACACATTTAATTTTGTGAACTAAGACATAAAAATGGCTCTTTAGATCGTAAAGTTTGCAGACCCCTGCTATACATGTACAAAAATATATATTTTTAAATTTAGTGAGTGTAGCTTATATTCAGGTGCACTCAGTAGTCTGGAAATTATGGCAATTCATTTAAAACGCAAAACACATGAAGTGTGCTCCACTGATCAATCTGTAGTGAACTCTTAAAGAACAAAGATGGAGAACGACAAACAAATGTCCAGTAGTAGCCTGAACAACTGAATAGTATACAGTACAGTATATGTATTTGTAAAACATTTCATCTTAAAGGCCAAGATTCAAACGCAGGTGGCACATTTACTGAAATGGAGAAAAGAAGAAACAGGACGAGCCGTACGATCTGATGAACACAGATTGCAGCAGCCAGAGCCAAATCGTTCAGCGCATAAACAGCAATCAGACAAACGTGCATTTCATTTGCAGAGAAATACAAAATACAAACTCAATAAAGCATCACTGGTGCAATTTTTGCACAGATTATTACGCCGACCATGGTTTTCGTGCGTCTCAGGGACGTACCTCATAAAGAATGGTGCTGTTGCCATGGAGCAAAGGCCCATAGCAGATGTAGGAATGTCCGACCACCCAGCCCAGATCTGACGCTGCCCACCAAACCTGCCTCAAACCAAACAATGCATTCTTAACTTAGATCAGAATGCAATTATATAAAATCTGCAAAGTTTAAAAGCTGAATGAATAGAAATCAAATCTCAAATGTTTAAACGACAATTGTAGCTGAATTTTTTTTGTTAAACATGTTTTTTTTCACGCTAATCCACTTCTTTGCTGATTATAACATCATTCTTAACAGCAGTAAAAAAATATTTTCTTACATCTCCAGGACTGAGGCCATAAATATTTGACATGGTCCATTTCAGCATGACAGCATAGCCTGCGGTGTCTCGAACAACACCCTGAGGGTGGGATGAAGAAAAACTTCAAAATACCGACAAGTATTTACAAAGCTGAGAAGCAGGCCTTTAATATCACTTTAAACACAGACGATCAGCCATGCTGCGCCAAACGGAATGGTATTTTGGTTCTGCATGAATGTTTTTAACACACACACCACTGTCAGGCTATTTTTACTCATTGGTGCCTTCTAACCATTTGAGGCAAAAAATACAGTAGAAGATCGTCGTGCATAGATAAACTCAGCCCAGAGTAAATCTGTCAACTTGTTCGGACATACAGCTGCATCTGAACAATAATGAGTAACCTTTGGTGTCCCGGTGGTCCCAGATGTGTAGAGAACGTACAGAGGATGGTTCGAGGGCAAAGGAACGCAGTCGTGTGGCTGAGCAGTGGCCATCTCCTCGTCCCAGTCCAGATTCAGGTCTGGGCTCATTGACACAGTCTCCTGACGCATAAAAACATTGAAAAAAAAAAATCAGTTTAAACTTATGTTACAAACTGTTGCTGCTACAGAGTATAAATATAATGATTTCAGCAGACAGGTTATACAAAGTTATCAAAATGTTTTGTTTTCTACCATAGAACTCACACGGAAGACATGATTTGTCTATATATTTTGGTTTAACTATTTCAACTTATCCATCCATTATCTTTGCCTGCTTCTTTCATTTTGGTCCAATTATTTACATCATATTATTAATCATTTGTGTGCAATAAATCAAAATTATTCCCAAAACTCAGCCTGCTTCCAAACTGAATCTGCACCAGACTGCATGTGACTGGTGCTAACCTCCATTTCTGACATGTAAATACATATACAGTATGCTTTTACTGCGTGCACCCACTATATACTGTACATATACATTTTATATACTTATAGAGCCACAATACTATTTATCACTGAAATGCTTTGCAAAAGCAAAATCAGATCAAAGATGACTAAAAACAAAACATGTACTGTTTTAGACACATTTACAGTCTGTCACTTATCCAGATGAATGCCGTGGAGCTCCAGTTCTTACCATGTTGGGTCTGTTGTAGATGAGGACTTTGGAGGGTCTGTGAGAGCTCATCTCCAAAGCCTTCTGGACCAGCGGGATGTACTCCACTCTCCTGCCTGGCTCGATGCCGAACGAGGCTGTAACCAGCAGCTTAGGCTACAAAACATGATTCAGCAGAGATTGTTTGATGAAAAACAAACTGAAAAGTAACTTCTTTTTTTTTTCCCAAGTACCGGTATGTCCAAAGAACCAACATTTCCTGTAACCCTTCAAACTAAGAGAATCGATAAGTTGTAAAGAATAAAAATCTTATTTTTTGCTATTTTCATCAAATGTTTCTGATTACATATTTAGAAAACAACTTACAAATTGTTTTTCTTTTTTTTTTTTTATCCTGATACATGCTCAATTAGTTTGTTGTTGACATCTAGAACTATCTGTTCACAAGGACAATCAGCCTAACAAACGATCGTTAGTGCCATGATGGCCACTTGCTATTCACAAAGGGCTGAGTGATACTAGCAATAACAGCACTGGAAGAAGGTGACAGTTGGACACGGAGGCCTCTACCCCCGTTTAATGATGGCTTCCCTTCACAAAGATGGCCTCCTTCACTTCTCTCTCAAACCATCATTCATTTCAAGGATGTGCGCACTCTTTCAGGGATGAAGATGTGCACATCCTTAATAGAGAGTGGCCATCTTTGTGAAGATATACACTATGTCTGAGTGACTAATGGTAGGCCTGTCACAATAAATTTTGCTGGGCGATTAATTGTCTCAGAAATTATTGCGATAAACGATAATATTGTTTGAAATTTAACAATGATTAACTGTCAAAATTCAGAAGAAATGTCGATTTGTTTGGCGTGTACTACCTTTTTTTGAACACCAGACAGCAGTATAACACTGTTTGAACCAAAGGATGGATAGCGTGTCTCTTTAAGAAAAATGGGAGGCAGGGCCCTTGACGTGACATGGGCTGACATGGTGACATAGCTCTTTAGCATAGCATTTTTCACACAAAGCTTTTAATAACTTTTTTTAATCGGTAATCAAGTTCTCAGCTTCTTTTCACAAAGAAAAACAACTTTCAACCATGAATTTTGGAGCTCGACAAGACAGAGGTTTAATCCTGAGGTCGAACTGTTAGCTTAGCTTGTAGCATAGCTTCTCAGCTTAGCTGCTTTTAATTATCCAAAAACATGATTTTGGATGGTTAAAACAGATTTTAAAGAGAAAAGGGAAAGGGAGGGGTCAGTGAAAAGCACCTGAGTTGATCTTTTTGTCATCCAGTGTCTTCAGTAGAAAGAGAGAGACACGAAGAAACAATAAAGCCAGTAAATGAAAATGAGGTTGATAATTTTCATTCACCATGCAACTAATTGATTTATTGTTTATCATGACAGGCCTAACTACTGGTATTCATTCTGTTCTTAAAGGTTTTATAACTATAACCTCAGTTAATTTGAATGTTTTACTAAAATCTGACAAGTTGTCCTCCCAAAAGTGCCTTTACAGTACAGTTAAAGTTTTAAATAGTTGCTTATGCAATACTTCATCCTGTAGTTTCTTTCATTTGTTTATACAAACACTAACAGAACCATAGAAAGACAGATTAGTCAGAGTGTCAATCATTCACAGTACTGATCAGATCATGGTGTGTGTACAGAGTAAATACAGGGCTTTCTATAGTTAATCATAAATCCTGGGGTAACTCGAGCAACTTAGCCTTTCAATATTTCAAGAAATTATACACAGTGATAATAAAAGAGCAACTGATGAACTGAATCCTGCTTCATAAAAACATGAAATTTAACACTTAACTATGTGGTGAAGAAAGAAATGCATTCATTCTGGCAGAGATCACCATCAACCCCACCACCTCCTTACCTTGGCGTGATCGATGCGGACCGAAAGTTCTTTGGAGGCAAAGCCACCAAAGATGAGACTGTGAGGCGCACCAATCCGTGCACAGGCCAGCATGGTGAACATGGCCTGGGGCACCATGGGCATGTAGATGACTACCACGTCTCCTTTCCTCACCCCGTTCTTCACAAGCACTCCTGCTAACCTGGACACCTGGAGTGGGACGCAGAAGAGGTGATGAACACAGAAAGCTGTCTCCTCTGTCTATAAAAATGGACTCTTCAAAATTCTACAACACCACATAAGGTTTGCTCACAAGCAATGGGCCTTGCTCTTCTGTATTTTCCATTGCTGATGCTTACCTGGTCCTGAAGTTCCCTGAAAGTGATGATCCTTTTAGTTCCGGTCACCGGGCTGTCATAAATGATGGCAGGCTGTTCTCCTCGACCGCTTTCGACATGACGGTCCACAGCGTTGAAGCACATGTTCAACTTTCCTCCAACAAACCTGTTAGAAAAGTAGATTTAAAGTAAAGTCATACTTAAGATGCAGGCACAAAGTAAATTAAAAATGTCACTAATGCTGTTGATGCTGTTTTTCCCCCGTTTCTTTCCTTCTACAGCTGGAGATAATGTATATGCTGGGCAGAACTCCTCCCTGAGCGATGGTCACTCCTCTCAGCAGCTTGTTGAGCTCCTCATCATTGAGGACAACTGTAGGTGTTAGGGGATGATCCTGGTCTTCTTGTTGCCAAGAGTTAGGTTTCCTGCCAGCTCCAGGATCTTAGCAGTCAGGTACTCGAGCCACTCCACCAGGTAGACGGAGATGCATCCACTGCGCCTCCTTTTCAACTCATTTGGGATTTGGGGCTGTATGTGAGGTATTATTTGAGCTTTGAGATGTAAATCAGCTACTCCCAGTTGTAAAAAACACCTTGTTGTCATGGTTACGCATCATAACAAATGTCCAAAAGTAAAAGGTTTTCATTCAAAATCCTTCCAGCTGCACATCATCCGATACCAGAGGAAGTAATCATCCAAAAAAAAAAAAAAGCAGTTTACATCTAAAAACAATGGAATTAAAGTTTTCAAAAGCAATATCTCTGAATGAAAGTAACAGCTACTCCAACAAACAGCCACCACAGGTGGCGCAATTCTGCAACTGCGCAATTCCGACCACATTGTGTTTAATTGGATTTGTGAAGAGTATTAATAATTTCACATAAATATTGCCAGATCTTTTAATATGACCTGTTAGCATCCTCCTGCTTGAAACACTCCAGTCTGCTGTCATTTGTAAATATTGATTAGTGGTCAGAAATTATGGCTGTACCCACAAACGGGTTTTTTTTTTCATTCAACCTTTATTTAAAGAGTCTAGACTCATTAAGCCACAAGTACCCATTTACAAGAGAGACCTGTTCCAGACTGAACATATAAAGTACAGACAACAATAACAAACAATAAAATACAGTAAAAATGCAGTTAAAATAAGAGTAGTGTACAAAACAATAAACCAGGGTGTCGTAAAACAGGGTGAATTATTGTTTAAAACAGTGTTTGTCGATGAGACTGGTGATACTGAAACATCTGTTCAAGGAACAACAATACAAATGCTCACCTGATGGGGACAGTGTCTCTAAAGGGACAAAAACTCTGATTACATCAGAAGAAGAACTAAAAATATACTTGGAGAGATGTTTAATGTGACAGAATGGCTGATATTCTGCAACAGCCTCTGTGAAATGAAAAATAATAATAATAATTCTAGCTGGTTCCTTTAGCTCCCCAGTATAACCAGTTGGCTCTAGTACCAGCCCTGGTCTAGCACTGACCCTTAAAAAGACAAAGTGGAAAGTCTGTTGGTTTAAAATCTCATGTATGCATATGTATGTGCATGCATGTATTCATGTATGTATGTATGTATGCATGTACATACTATTCTGGATGTGTGTTTCTGCTTTTAAAAAAATGTTAGCAATGGTTTTCAAATTTTATTTTAATTTCTGGAAAGCATCTGAAGGCCTGCACTTTGTGTTTTATGACCCACATAGGAGTCTAGATGACTGTTACGGAAAATCACTGGTGTAAGTAACTCAGACTAACTCACAAGTTATAAAGATTTTCATTCAGAAAACTGTCTAAAGGAATTTAATTCACTAAAGGGTCTTGGTTGAATCAGCACAAGCATTGCCCACGGGGCACGGATCATGCATGACAGCAGGGGTCTGTAACCTTTATGATCAAAAGAGCCAGTTCACCAAATCAAATGTGTCCATAGTCGTAAAGCCTTTTACAACTGTGATTCTCAACTGGTGGCCCGCACCCCGCAGACCATTTTAGTGCACTTTTCTGGCCAGTAGGGGTGATTTTATAAAACTAAAATATCTTGTGAATTTATTTATTTATTTTATTTACTGATATTTTTTCATTTTAAGACAAAATACGATAAGATTCTTGTAAAGGAGGAAGAATAATATAGCTTTTGCCCAATTTCTAAAAACAAACAATAAACAATGCAGGCCTATGTGATTATTTTTTCAATTATACAAAAATTACGTACTTTGAAGTAGCGTAAACTGAAAGCGTTTTACGCCTTGTAATGTTCCGAGTATTGTCATATTTGCAAAATAAATTACGGGAAAACTGCTAAAAGTAAAATTCAGCTTTATGTCGGTTTTGGTCAAAGCTTGAAAGAGCCGCTGCAGTAGGACAAAAGAGCCACATGTGGCTCCAGAGCCGCACGTTGCAGAACACTGCACTAGTGTAAAATTATGAAACAAATAAATGGAAAATTAAATAAATGCTATAGATAAAGTGTAGTCATTTTCAATATTTATGAAACTGATTTATTTTTTAACATACAGTATTTATTGGATGACGTAATTAATTTAAAATTTGGCACTTTCGGCTCTCCATACCCGCAGGCCATTGGATGTGGTTTTAGTGGTGAAACGTGTCAGGCGGTGATTTGACAGTTTTTAGGAGGTACTGGAGACTGGAAACCTACCAGTTCGGGAACACAGGGTCCTCAACGTGCAGCGTTTTCCTCCACGGTTCGAACCAGCTTATGTCCCGGCCCATCTCGGCCCAGAACGTGTCCGGCTTGTCCCTGGCGGCGGAGAAAGCTCGGCTGTACGCGCAGTCTGACGCGTAAAACCTGCAGCTGTGCGCCGCGCTCCCAGACACACGGTGTCCAGCTGTTTGTTGTTGTGCAGCCCAGTGACGCCACAGCTCCCAGCGCAGCGACCAGTGCTTCAGGCGCACCGTGAACTTTATATAATGGGAGTGCATCGTTTTGATTTCGCCCGAAACTTGAAGTTCACGCGAAATCCAAAACACTTAAGCGTGAGGGGTTCACGCAGCAGGAGCACTTCATCCAGAGTCTGAACTATGAACTGGATGCAGTTCCTGCAGGAGGAGCTTTGCGCTTCGAGGAAGGAGGAGAATTACGCAACAGGCCCCACTTGCCAACAGCCGGTCAGCCTGTACTTTCACTACAAAACAAAGAGCTCACTGATGTGTTTGAATACAGTTTAAAATTCTTAGTAGCTGTTTGAAAGTCACGTTTAAATCTCTATAAAAAAAAAAGTATGATGCATTGTGGGTAAATAAAATCAATTTAAAGGCCTTGAAATAATCTTATCCACCTCAAGCAAATTTAGCTGAATAACCCCTTCAGAGTAAAACAACCATCAGCTACTACCACAACTGACTGAGTTACAGCCGTTGTTGTGTTGGCTAATGTTGATGAGCTGTGTCGGCCTGATTGAACTGGACCGATTCCAAAAGTTAATCAGTTGTAGATAAATGTTCAGTGAAAGTTTCATTGAACTCAAATCTAGTGGTTCATTAGATATTTTGCTAACAGACAGAAAAGGATTACACAGTACCGAGGTTTTAAGCAAATATCAGTTGCGATGAGTATTACTGCTACTGCCACAACCGATTTTAGCTCAGTATTTGTATAATCAGCCGAATTACGCCCATTTTAATGCCTAGTCTGTGGTGGCCATGTTGAAATTGTCTTGACTCCAGATGTAGATGTATATTTAATGATTACTTTCCAAATGTTTCATTAAAATTGGGGCAAGATATATTTTGCCAAAATACAAATAAACAAAATAAATGATCCTTTGTCTTTCAGCAGTGATGAAAAAGTCCTAAAGCATCTGTCAGCTGATCACAGCCACACAAGCAGCAGCAGCAGCTCCGCTGGCCTCATGTTGGATGCATTTCCTGTCGTCGCATGCATCATCCAAGCTGCTGGTAAACACCCATAATCCAGCTGACCCCCCCGCCTCATGGACGTGACCCCCCTGGTCCAGAAACTCGACCATCTGATGTTTCTCATCGTCTGCTTCTATTTATACATGAGAAGCAATGTTTCCATCGGAGTCTCTTGGAAGCATCTCGCTCTCTCCGGGGACGTGGTTGCCTTGCAACTGCTGGCTTCATTACACTTGTTGCCAAATTTACATTTGCGCAGTTGGGAGGAGAAAAACTGTGAACTATTAGCGATACAAATACCATCAGTGATGCTAACATCTGTGGCCGCAGCATGGACATTTGTTGTGTGAACGTTTATGAAGAATTCACTCTATTCTGGTCCATTTTTCTTCTGTATGCTTTTCGGTGTGATTCTCGTCCTGCAGTTTTCAAGCTATTTCCAGTGAGTCCAGAACACTGCTGCGAGGCTTTTAGCAGGAACTAATAGAAGGTCACACATCACACCAGTTTTATCTGCTCTTCATTGGCTCCCTGTTGAATTTAGAATTAATTTAAAAATTTTGGTCTTAATTTTTAGAGCTTTAAATGGACAGGCTCCCCAGTACAACAGTGAAATGTTGATCCCTTATTCTCCAGCCCGCACCCTCCGATCTTGAGCACTGAACTAAAGGTCCCCAAGACTCGGTTTAAAACTCGGGGTGACCTTTCCATTCAGGCCATAGCCCCCCGGCTGTGGAATGCCCTGCCCCTGTCTCTTCATGTGACCGTCTCTGTTGATTCCTTTAAAACGCAGCTTGACACTTTTATTCAGACATGCTTTTAGTTAAATGCTTTATTTGTATTTATTTTTATCAGCTGTTCTTGGTTTTATCAGCTGTTTTTGTTAATCAGCTGCTATTTTTTGTTCTATTTTAAGCTTTTATTTTGTATTTTGTACAGCACTTTGATTGTATCTATGATAAGTGCTATATAAATAAAGTTTACTTACTTTGAAAAGGAGCTGGCTTTTTGAGTGTTTTTTGTAACATCATGAAATCTGTTTTGTGTGACAGTTTATCTACCAGGTATTAGTTATTAAAACATTTAGGACTGAGACATTACCACCACTGTCGGACAGGTCAATATCCATGTGTTTATCTAGGCTGTCTTTGCACGTTCACCAGCTGGAAGACACTTTTGAGTCACACACATCGAACACACAGCAAGTTAGAAACAGCAGGTGCTCAGTCCACTACGTTCTCATGTCAGACATGTAGGTGTGAAGAACTTTTAACAGAGAAGGAATACTTTTGTCATATTAATCAACACCTTAGGCAGTATGAAAATGTAACTTGTACGTTTGAGGGATGTACAAACTGTATCAGTCATATATGGCACTTTTAACTCACATAAAAAATCATAAACATAATCCAGTCTAAAGGATTTTAAAGCAGGTGTAGTTAACCTGATCGTTTTTTTTTTTAAGCCAAAGGTGGAGCTGCAGGGAGATAGATCACCACCATAATGGCTCGGATTGAATTTTTTGTTGTTGTTCTTTTTCTAATCTGATATGGTTTGTGCAACTCAGCTGTATAGGTTAAATGTTTCAACAGTTTTTTTGGCCCTTTCAAAACTACTGTTTATTAAATGGGCTTACATCTGTATGAGCTTTACTTGAGTGGGGTAAATCAAGGTGGTGGGGTGGTCAATGACTTTGTTAGCCTCAGCACCAATGTTAGTATTTCTCTGATACTGACAACCATGAATATTTTTTTATTTTAATTCAGAATGAAGACATCAACATGAGGCGTGACTGTGTGCTGAGCTGTCCAAACATCTACCCCAATGAAGACCTGGACACACTGGTTAAAGAATACATGGTATGTCAGCCTACCGTTCTTTGTGTCAGATGTATCACATCCAGATGTGCCTGATAACATGGCGTTCATGAGAATGGGATAGACATGAGGATACATTGACCTTGACCACCAAATGTTCATAGCTGAGTCCAAATGGTTGTTTAGAATGAGAAATTCCCACATGGCAAGTGATGGTGCTGTCACTTTGTAGGAAGAAAATCCACTTGGTCCACAAGAGCCTGAGGATAAATTGAGCCGGGTCCTGGCACCTAAATGCCCTCATGCTGCCAGGGACGACGGTTCTCGCCAAAACAGCAAGGTGAGGACACATGCACTTCATAGTTATGAGCCAGCAGCATGTTTTGGAAATGTTTAAGAAATGCCTTTCAAATAATGCCAGGTCATTTTATTCTTGGTTCTGATCAGCTGGATTCTGTTTGTGTGTGTGTGTGTGGTGGTGGTGGGGGAGATCACTAGGATGCACGTTGTGGACCAGCGCCTTGAGAACATACAGTACTGGTACATTGACCATGGGATTAAAAAAAAAAGGTGTCAAATATGGTTTTAATGGGTTATTCTATTTTTCCTACAATGTAGTTTACAAAGATGTCATTTCTGTCTTCCTCCATTAGCATACCTTGTAGTATGTTTAGGATTGATGTCCATGGAGAGAAACAACAGGATAATTCTTGTTTTTCTGTCTCAAAAGGCAGCGGAGGATCTGAGGCAGTCAGTAAACCCAAAGCCAGATGTCAAGAAGTAAGTCATAAAGCAGTGTAGTTGGAAGCATGAAGTGTTTTTGCTGTTGGGGCTGAACATTGACTAGAAGGGGTCCGTTTTCAACAGGTGAGGGGTAAAGGGAGAGAGAACATTAGGACAGGGAAAGATGGGTCCTTTCTCTTCCCTGTCATCCTCCCTCCAACCCTCCTCCTACTCCTGATGTCCTCTCTTAGGCCGATGCAAGACAGCTCACTTTTTTACAGGTGCTGAAAAGTTTAATCATTTCAACTTTTCAATGCTGCCCAGCACCTCCCCCACATCACAAGGTCAAGTTTTGTCACTAAGTAGCAAAAAACTGCAAAATACGAGTCAGCTTTAGTGAAAGACATGATGTACATTAATATAGTGACCAAGACTAAGTTTATGGCTTTGGTAAACACAATGGATAAGTGGTACAGAATGCCCTCGTGCACAGATTTTAGCCAAGTTGCTCTCTAGGAGCTACACAAAATATGCAGAAACAGAGTTACAACGAAGCTGAAACAGTGGAATTTTTTGCAACTGAAATAAAATGATTTATTGCTTGTGTTTGCTGAAAAATAATCTTATATTAGATTGCAATTGCAATACTGAGGTAAGAAAATTGCAATTAGAATATTTTCCCAAATCATTCAGCCCTAGTTGTTAGTGGCTATTATGGGTTGGAACTGCGTGAGCGTCCCTGCTGGAACCTCAGTGTGGAAGACAGTGATACCACTAACAGCGTCATGGCTGACCAGAGCAATAGCCCCATGGCTGGTCCAGTCAGATGGAAGAGTGACCTACTCAGCTGGAACCACAGTTGTTTCAGTTTGGGTAGTACCAGCACCAAGAGGAGAACTGGTAGCAGGAGTAGAAACAGCAGGAGTAGAAACAGCAGGAGTAGAAACAGCAGGAGCAGTGCTCTCAGCACTTGGACTTTTTGTTAGTTTTCTTCCATGCTTCTGCTTGTTCTGTATTTTCCTCAATGGGAGACCTTGGCTTCTTTTCCTCAATATTTCCCTTCAGTATCACCAGGTAGGTCTTCCATGGAGCCATGTCATGAACCTGAAATTTAAACAAGATGGTGTCATTTTAACAACCGTTGGCTTGATATGCAATTAGCTAATAATAAACATGTACCAGTATTCACTATGTCAAGCCCTAATGGCATAAATATTGTTCCCTTCTTTTAAAGGGGGACTACATCTACCTCAGTCAAACTCCATCCATCCATACGCACGCACGCAAGTACGCACTCACAACTTAGGACAATTTGAAGTTACCAATCAGTCTAACATGCATGTTTTTGGTCTGTGGAAGAAAACAAGAGTACCCAGGAAAAACCCACACATGCACAGAGAGAACATTCAAACTCCACCCAGAAAGACTCCTAGCTGTGATTTGAACTGAGGTGACCTGATCGCTGAGAGGCAGCAGCTCTACCAACTGTGCCATCGTCCTGCCTAGAGTAGAAAATACCGTTCAGTGTTAGAGTACTATAGTAAGAAGCACCAACTCACCAAAGTGTGCCTGCGAAATGTGGACTGGTCAGTAAAAGTTCGTTTACAGAGCACACACATGAAAGGTTTCTCTCCCGTGTGGATCCGTTGATGCCGCTGGAGCGCGTTGATCTGAGTGAACTGTTTACCACATACTGTACATTTGTACGGACGCTCACCTACAGAACACATTTGTTTTATTGTTACCAGGCAGAAGTAAATAACTTAAAAGTACATTTAAACATATAAAAGTATGTCTTACCTGTATGTATTTTTAAATGCTGGCTAAGGGAGTTCCTCTGAGCAAAGCTTCTTTCACAAGTGTCACACTTGAAAGGCTTGGAGCCAGTGTGGATGTTTAAGTGGTGTTTAAGGTATTCTTTAGACCCAAAACTTTTCCCACAGGCGTCACACATGAAGGGCTTTATTCCTAAAAGGAAATAAATAAATAAAATTAATAATAATTCTTAGTAGATAGCTACCTTCTTATGTTTCAGTATTTACAGGTGATGGTAATAAAATTAGAATATCATGAAAAAGTTAATTTATTTCAGTAATTCCATTCAAAAAGTGAAACTTGTATATTATATTCATTCATTGCACAGACTGGTGTATTTCAAATGTTTATTTATTTTAATGTTGATGATTATAACTGACAACTAATGAAAACCTCAAATTCAGTATATCAGAAAATTATAATATCGTGAAAAGGTTCAGTAACTGAAGACACCTGCTGCCTCACTCTAATCAGCTAATTAACTCAAAACACCTGCAAAGACCTTTAAATGGTCTCTCAGTCTAGTTCTGTAGATACACAATCATGTGGAAGACTGCTGACTTGACAGTTGTCCAGAAGACGACCATTGACACCTTGTACAAGGAGGGCAAGACACAAAAGTTATTGCTAAAGAGGCTGGCTGTTCACAGAGCTCTGTGTCCAAGCACGTTAATAGAGTGACGAAGGGAAGAAAAGATGTGGTTGAAAAAAATGTACAAGCAATAGGGATAACTGCACCCTGGTGAAACAAAACCCATTCCAAAATGTGGGAGGAATTCACAGAGTGGACTGCAGCTGGAGTCAGTGCTTCAAGAACCACCACGCTCAGATGTATGCAAGACAAGGGGTTCAGTTGTCACATTCCTTTGTCAAGCCACTCTTGAACAAGAGACAGCATCAGAAGCATCTCACCTTAGGACTGCTGCTGAGTGGTCCAAAGTGATGTTCTCTGATGAAAGTAAATTTTGTATTTACTTTGGAAATCAAGGTCCTAGAGTCTGGAGGAAGAGAAGAGAGGCACAGAATCCATGTTGCTTGAGTCAGTGATGGTTTGGAGTGCCATGTCATCTGCTGGTGTTAGTCCACTGTGTTTTCTGAGGTCAAAGGTCAACACAGCCATCTACCAGGAAGTTTTATTTGTTTAATAATTTATTAATTTTAAATTAAAACACAAAACAATTTCACATGTTTATACGAAAAAAAGACATAAAATGAAAGGTGGCAGATCACTTCCTGCTTCCTGCTGCTGGCCAACTTTATGGAGATGCACAGTTCATTTTCCAACAGGACTTGGCACCTGCATGCAGTGCCAAAGTTAGCAGTACCTGGTTTAAGGACCATGGTATCCCTGTTCTTAATTGGCCAGCAACTATGAGGTATTGTGAAGAGGAAGATACAATACACCAGAGCCAACAATTCTGAAGAGCTGAAGGCCACTATCAGAGCAACACAGACTGATCGACTCCATGCCACTTTGCATTGCTGCAGTAATCCAGACAAAAGGAGCAACAACTAAGTACTGAGTGATGTACATGCTCATACTTTTCATGTTCATACTTTTCATGTTCATACTTTTCATGTTCATACTTTTCATGTTCATACTTTTCA
>JARVLU010000646.1:15763368-15775550 GCA_031762415.1 Simpsonichthys santanae
CCTTCGGTCTTCAGCACTGAACCTTCTAAAGGTCCCTAAGACCCGGTTTAAAACTCGGGGTGACCTTTCCTTTCAGGGCGTAGCCCCCCGGCTGTGGAATGCCCTACCCCTGTCTCTTCATGTGACCGTCTCTGTTGATTCATTTAAAATGCAGCTTAAGACAATTTTATTCAGACAAGCTTTTAGTTAAATGTTTTATTTAGTGTTTTTATCAGCTGTTTTTATTAATCAGCTCTTATTTTTTGTTCTGTTTTAAGCTTTTATTTTGTATTTTGTACAGCACTTTGTGATTGTATCTAGTGCTATATAAATAAAGTTTACTTACTAACTATTTCAACTAATCATAAATCAAAAGGTTCAGCTCAGGACAATCCTGCTATGACTTTCTGTATTCATGCAACTTTAGCTTTTTGAAATATTTAGCCTTTTCTGCCATTTTTCCTCATAGAAAATGAATTGAGCTCATTTTATATCCTTCAAATATTCAGCTCTGTTACAACCTTTTACTACTCCTTTCACATGTATACTGGTTCAGCTTCTTTCAGCTTCATTGTGCAAATTTACACATTTTTTCATCTACTTTCAGCTAATTTCAGCTGTTTTTTGCAGCTGTTTTGTACTCCTTTCAGGATCTTTCTGCTAGCTAGAGAATTAGCATTTCCTGCGAAAATGCAAGTGTAAATGCTTCTTGCTTAAAAATGTCAAGAAAACAGTTAAAAAGTAGCTTAAAACAACAGAAAGAAGCTTCACAAGGAAGCAGAACGTGCACAATCGTTCCTAATGTAATGGACCACCAGGCTCGTGCTGATGTAAACTGTTGATATGACAGTACTGTATTGTGTTTGGGTTTGCTTACAAATTTCAGCTGAATGGTTCTAAAAATGCTTGAGATATCTTGTTTTTTTCCCTTTTTAGGTAAAGCAGCCATCTTGTGTTCCTGCTAAAGAGGAGGCCAGCCTCAAATCCAGCTCTTTTGTATGCTTGTGTGTATGAATCCTTTATTTAACCAGGAAAAATAACTAATTGCGATTAAAAAAACCATTTTCCATGAGTAACCTGGCCAAGGACAGCAGCATAAAACATACAACAAATCCAAAATACTAAACCAAATACACAAAATGCATATCCAGGACAAATCACATAATTACACAGGGCAGTTACAGGAGCCAAGTAATGTGATCTCGCGTTCCTTTAGAATTTTATTTAAATTGTCGTAACGTAACAAGAGAAGATCATTTTAAATCCTGCAGAATATTCCAAGTAGCAGGGGCGAAATATTTAAAAGCCTTTTTACCCAGTTCAGTTCTGACCTTTGAGACCTGCATCAAAATGATGTCATGAGAGTGCAGATTTTAATGGTTAAAAGTTCTAGGAAAAAAGTGAACATAAATATGTAGGAAGATGCCCAAGGATAGATAAAAACCAGCGAGTGAGAAAGTCTGCAGTCAGTCAAAGAGGGACATTTTTCTGTAGCATACAAAGTGCAGTGATGTGTTCGATAGCCACAGTCAGTCATAAAACGGAGGGCATAATGATATACAGCACCCAATTTTTTCAAAAGCTGGGCTGAAGAGTTCATAAATAGATCTCCATGATCTACCAGGGGCAGAACGGTTGAAACAATCAGGTCCCTTCTAACTTGGTATGAGAAACACTTTTTGTTTTTAAAAAAAAAAAAAAAGAAAACCAATTTAAGTTTAAGTTTAGAAACCAGTTTGTCAATATGAGATTTAAAGGGTAGATCCTCATCAGTCAGAATACCTAAATATTTGTAGCACCTGACAACTTCAATTTCAGCCCCTTGAACAATTAACAAGCTGGGGAGGACAGGTGGAAGTTGCTTACCATTTGAAAATAAAATAGCCTTTGATTTTTCTGCATTCAAAACCAGCTTGGGCCCAGATAGACAGGACTGAACAGTATCAAATGCAGATTGCAGCAGTTTAAATGATTGTGAAACTGAAGATGACCAACAATAAATAACCGTATCATCAGCATAAAGATGAGCTTTAGCATCAGGCAAGTTATCACACAGACTGTTTACATAAATTGTGAACAACAAAGGACCAAGTAAGGAGCCTTGAGGCACCCCCTTTAAAATAGGAAGGAGGGTGGAACAAGACCCAGCTGCTTGGACACATTGAGTTCTATCAGATAAATAATTGGAGAACCAGTTAACAGCCTGAACAGATAACCTACATTTGTCGAGTCGATTCATCAGGATGACATGATCTACAGCGTCAAACGCTTTAGAGAGGTCAAAAAAAGAGTTGCACAATATTTTCGGCCACCTAGGGCATCTACAGTGTCATTTACCACTTTAAGAGCAACAGTTTCCACTCCCTTCAGCTTCTTTCGGCCTTTTCAGCCTTTTTTTTTTTTTGTGCTAATTTCAGCCTTCTTTTTGTCAATTTCTTAATTTTGTGCTTTCTGCTAATTTCATTTCAGCTACATTTCAGCATGTGTGCTAATTTCAGCTGTTTTCAGCAAGTTCTTTGGCAATAAGAACTGCATTTTTGCAGGAAATTCAATTTTTCTAGTTTCCTTTCTGTTTGAAATCCCTAAATCCAGTTTTAGTTTGATTCTGTGGTTTTCTGGAGAATTTTCTGCTAGATACGCTATTTTCACAAACACCACAATCCATATTCATGTTAATCAAAACCCGGACAGAATGCTATTCTTTAATATGTTCAGCTAAATCATGACTTCCATCAAACTTTGCCTCTTTGTTTTTGTAAAAGCACAGCCCATGCTCATGGCAGGACATGTATCATGCTTATATTTTCTGGCAGCAGGTGTGCAGAGAACACTACAGCTAGGTCGGCCTAATCAGAGCTGAACTGGGCTCCAAATGGCTCGTTATGGCTGCTCCATCTCGCTCTCAGCTCTGATCGTGTGTTATGAGTGTAAATGTGACGAGGCAGAAATTAGCCGGCCGCCTTTTCAGAAGCAGTTAGGGACAATTCTCCCCGAGTTTAATCTGCAAACGATGACTCTCTAAGCACTGTCTTGCCCCTGCATGCTGAGCGCCCAAATATGGTTTTGCAATCAAATTAGCTTGAAGATGATTGCCATTTTGAATTTTGAAACAATTCGCAGTTTTGCAACCACTTACTGCGTGTTCCCCACAAATTGTCAAATTCTATTTGAATGAAAATGAGCGCTCACGGGAAATTTGATCCACTCGGAGCTGTAAAGCTTTAGGAAACATCTAAGATAACTCATCTTTTGGCCCGTCTTCGTCACCTCGTGTTCTTTGAGGAATCAATTCACTTACAGTTGGAATGCATTAGGCAGTGCAATATAATCCCTGCTCTTTAAAAAAAAAAAAAAAAAAAGCAGAATTGCATTATAGCCCACATGGATGGAAGCCTGTAATCTCCCTGTGTCCTCTTTCTGCATGCTCTCTAAGCCCTCCTCCCAAACCCTCCAGCCAAACACTCCCTGCTAGTTTCCATCTGCAAACAGCTGGGTGGGATGGTCGCAACTCACCCACACATATTGACCGTGTTATTTAAGGGCCTTAATCAAAAACAGAACAGACTCTGATCGCAGCTGTATATATATATATATACCTTATTTGTTTTTACGATTTACTTCCACTTGACCCAAATTAGGGATGCAACCAGCCAAAGCAACTTCTGCAAGAGAACTGAGTGAAACCTCATTTTACTGGCTGTGAATTCAATGCTGAACAGCTGTGCACATTTTGGTTCTGGCCCCAAGTGTGTTCTCATGTTCAGCTTGGGTTTACCACGGTGAGGTCATGCATGTGACTCATGCTTCTTTAGCGACTCTTAACTGCTGATCCCCTACTTGCTTTTTTTTTTTTTTTTTTTTGACGCCTAACTGCTGTGATGATAGCGTACCACATGCACCATTAGGCCGCTAATGTACAGTAACTGAGGAGAGCTATTGGTTTGGCATCCATTCCGTGGCTGCACATAAACATGAAGATTAATCCTTAAGCTCTGCAACTTCAGCGCACGGCCATCTTTTAGTTCTTATGAAGCAGCACAGGTAACTAAGAGAAGAAAGAAGAAAGCTGCATGGATCAGCACTTCACAGCTTGCCGTAATGAGGAGCACGGCTGTAATCAGTCGATCGCTGAAGTGTGATAGCTAAATGGATACAAGCATTTACACATGCACAAAGATGTCTAGTGTCCCATCCCAAAGTAAAGATGAAGCATGAACAATGAGCAAAGCTATTTCTTTATAACTAAATATGAACATTTTATTCTTAATTCACATTATGCAGCAATTGGCCACAAGATATGGTGTTCTGGTCTCATTTTGACTTAATTATAAGAACAACAAAGGCTAAAACATCTGCCTGCAATGCCTCGATGCACAAAGAGAGGTTCTTCAATGTCTCCTTATTTGGAATGGAAAATGCTGTGTGGAGCCCTGAATGTAACATCCCTCCATCATCTTTACCCACTTTTTTCCTTTTCAGGTACAGGGGTCACTGGTGCCCCATATCCAGCAGTCACTGTCCAGTTTCTAGTCTGTGGGCGAAATCCCATGCATGCACAAAAGAGAGCATGCAAACTCCACCTAGAAAGGCCCCCTAGCAGGGATTCTATCCGGCGACCTTCTTGCTGAGAGGCAACAGCTCTGCCAACTGTGCCACTGTGCCGCTCCTTGTAAAACAATGGGGGTCTAACAATCATGAATGTCAGCCTTCATCACTCTGAGCTCAAACATGCACAATGCTAAAGATTAAATAAAGACTAAACGAATAAAGCATCGTGATCCGGTGGCGTGGTTGAACAGGACTCGAGGAATGCGAAGGACAAATTATTTATTTATTTCAATTTAAATAAACAAAAGTGGTAGCAGGAAAACTTACGTGCAGGAAAATATGGAGACATGGAGGAAACAGAACATGACGCCTAGGACAATTCACTGACAAGGGAACAATGAGGAGGTAGATTATAAAGAGACACTAACGAGGGAATAATTACTAACATCTGGGGAAGGACAATGAGGGACCGGCGCATCAGGAGCTGGAGGAGAAAACACTGAGGAAGGCAGAACACATGAAAAACACAAATACATACAGAGCCTCTCAGAAAGAGTTTTTTTTATTGCAGATTACCGTATTTTTTGCCCTTTAAGTCACAGTTTTTTTTTTTTTTTTTTTTTTTTGCCTAATTTACAGGCCCTGCGACTTATACGTCGAAGCGACACATCTATGGATTTTTCCCATATTTATAATTTTTGCCTGAGATATGATAGTTTACATTCATTCTGACTGAAAATATTGAACACTACCATTTTCAGCCGCTAGATGGTACTCAAGCAGTATGGCATGCCATTGTATCATGTAAGAGGTAAAAGTGGCTAATAATGACACAATCGGCTTGCCAACGGTGACAGCAAAAAAATGAAAATAAATGAAACAGCAGTTAAAAGAGGAATAAAATAGACAAGTTTACACCAAATACAGTGACAGATAATGCATTCCTAAAGTGTTTCAACCTTTCGGAGTACATACAATCACACAGTAACAGATGTTCTGTTGGGAAAACAGAAAAACTGAACAAGCGTGTCATGCAAACATGCAGAGGTTTAATACAAAGTAACAGCGAATAGCATCTGTTCACGATCTGGCCTGGACAGAGACTTTTACCTCTTTTTATTTACATTATGCCTTATCTGTTTGTCAGGACTGAAACGATGGCAAATATTAGATTGCTTCAAAGTCAGCTGGACTATTACTTTAAATATGAACAAGCTCAAATGTACCGTATTTTTCAGACTACTGTATAAGGCACAATACCGTATTAATGAATGGGTTGGTTTTCATTCATAAGGTTCATTAAGTGAAACAAAACAGTCACGTAAGTCAAACTTTATTCACAGTAACCACATAAAATCAGTTTGAGGTACATAAGCACAACTAGAATCCAAATAAAGGCTCACTGTTGATTTTTGGAAAAAAGTACCGTATTTTCCGCCATATAAGTCACATCAGTCCAAATATGTTTAATAAAGTGGAAAAATCCATAAATATGTTGCATCGTCGTATACATCACATATGCATCACTGCTGACACCCGTGTTGTGCCAAAAATCAATGGGCTGCCAAATGGCGGCTGCTGGAGCGTGCATGGGAGGATTTTAACAAGAATTTAACAAGATTAACTCTTAAAAATAATTATTTGTTTGCTCTAAATTATAGTAAAGGTGCGTCTCACTTGAACTATTCCTTAAAAAAAATGCACTTTAGTGGTCAAATCAGCTGAATTTCAAAAATAGCTTTGCTGCTGTGAAGTGGGCACGCGCAGCCGGACCAGCCGCTGCATTTCTTTAAAATTTAACAAGATCACCACCTAAAAACAATTATTCGTTTGCTCGACTTTATAGTAAAGGTGTGTCTTAGTTGAACTTCTACTTAATAAATGCACTTTAATGGTCAAATTAGCGGCATTTTGCTGGGGAGGCGTAGCAAAATGAAGCGGATTTGATTGTTGCTCCAGGCAAGCTGGACAAAGGTGACAGCTATGGCAAGCTGATTGTGTCATTAATAGCTGGTGAAGATTCTCAGTCATCCAGGACATGGTAATTTCAAAAAAGTTCAAGACAAAAGTATTAAAGTATACATATAAACAAAGTCCAGTTGATTTTGGCTTGAACTTTTTTGAAATTGTCATTATAGTTACATTTACCTATTACATGATACCATGACTTGCCTTAATATCTCTGGTGCCATCTAGTGGGTGAAAATGGTAGTGTTCGAAAATTTTCAGTCAGAAATAATGAAAAGTCATATCTCAGCCAAAAAATGGTTTATAAATATGGGGTGGGGGGGGGAGGAAAAATCCATAACTATGTTGTTTTTGCCTATAAGTTGCAGGGTATGCAAGTTATGCAAAAAATAAAGTGACTTATAGGGCGAAAAATACGGTTAAAGATTTTAAGTATAAAAAAAATACGGTAATGAATTTGTAATGAATTTATCAAAAGTGATGCAAAAACTGTTGAAAACTGACTAAATCTTAGACTTATTTGTAAGAATTTAAATACTCAGCTATATATATTTTTTACACTCGTTGCTTTTTTTAAATTCAGGTGACATTAATCTCGTTTGAGCGGTTTTGTTACATTTAGGTTGTTTTAACTCGAAGACATTCATTACAAACATTCATTACAAGCGTCTGAACAAAGTGAGTTCCACTTCATTGGTTACATTTCAACAGCTTCAGTTGCTTTAAACCGCACAATTAAAAACTCATTTTGTAAACCAATTTATTTATTTATTTATTTATTTATTTATTTATTCATTCATTTTATAACAATAAAATACATAATTACAATATATATGTAATTAGAAAAAAAGAAAAGTAGAAGATGAAGGAAAAAATCTTATTAAATCTGCTCCTTATTTGTCTAAACAATTCAAAGAAAAAACTCCTATAAATAACAAAACAAAGTAAATAACTCACTCAATTTTACAAACATCATACATGTCTCATTTAAACACATTCATATATATTTGTTTAACAATTCAATTTTGACAAATACATAAGAAAAGAATACAATTCCTCGTGACTTTTCAAGTGGATGATGAGAGTGGCAGGTGATGAGGAGGATGGAGGAGGTGGAACCACTCCCAGCCTCCCTCTCCTCCTCTCCTCCTCTCTCTGTGATGCTGCAGCTCCTCTCCTCCCAGTCTCCAGTAAACAGCAGTCATGGCGACAGTGGTCCAGCCGCTCACCCTGGAGAGAGGTAAGGCTCGGACATTTCTGCTCTTTCTCCTCGGAGATGCTCCAAAATCCTCTTCTTTCGAGTCACGCGTGAAGATCAGCTCGGCGCGTTCGTGGGTTTCCGAACGCGGATCTGTTCCTGCTCGGTGCCATGAAACCACAGTCGGTTCTGTGGCGGTTTCGCTCGTGGGTTCGGCACTGACATGTAGGCGCAAACCGTGTAGTGCGCGCGTGCAGTGCCCAAAGCCCTTCGAGTCCATCTGTTATGTAAGCTCTTCCGTGATGTCCAGTCCACGCGTCGCTGCTGGTTGGGTCCGCGCGCCTCCATGGAGCGCGTGGAAACCCCCACTTTTTTAAGTTTGCGTTGCAGCTGGACAGGTGTGAGCGTGCACGCGAACTGGAATGAAAGGGTTAATGGCGTGTGTGCCCTCTGTTTATTCTAAAGTGGTTCACACCACGTGACTCATCTCCATCACATTCGTCCAGGAGCTGAAACCAGCATAAACTCTTATTTGCATGAAAATAAAAATATAACATTTGCACACAGCTGCAAACCAGACTCCTTTTGCAAACTGTTTATTTCACTTCCAGATCAAACTCGTCCCCCGCTGACTGATGCATGCACCATTGCCCCAGACTTTGCATGGGATGGAGCTGCTGTTCAAAGCGAGACACAATTTTTTTTTTTTTACCTGCAATCCTTTTCGTGCATTTTATCTGCTGGGAGCTCATTGTGCAGGAAGTGTGCTGATTTGTTACTCATTGGCAGTGACTCAGGTAATTATTCTCCTGAGGGGGTGGAAAAAAAAATCTGCAATTTGTTCTTGACTTTACTGCTTGTAGGCTGTCGGGCTTTACTGATGCACAACCTGCTGCACACAGACTTAATGAAAATGAGCTTGGGACTGCATGAGTCAAACAGATAACCAACACAAGCTAAGCCCTTTTTTCCACCCGTTTAGTGTTCCACAGGCCTAATGGCCTCCGAATGCATCTTTTAGGAGGACCAGCCAGGAGGAACGTTCTCCAACTTCCACAGTCAGCATATTAACCAGATCTGATATCAGCCATTTGTTCAGTTGGGGCAGTGATTCACTTCTGACCTCAGCTTGTTTGCTGTGAGGGGGGGAGGCGGGGGATGGAGCTCACACGCCGTGGCATATATTAGAGCAGTCAGAAACTGGCGGCTTGAACGCCACGAGCGGGGAGTAATGATAGTTCCACGCGAGAGCCTGCATTAAAAGCTTTCTTCGCAGCTGCTGCCGGTTTGAGGAAAACATTGCTAATGAAAAGGTGCTCGTGTTGGGTGTGGGCTTTTTTAACTCTTGGTTTGAAAAAAAATGCACAGAGGTAGGAAATGAGCAGATTTTCGTTTTACTTCCAGCATGCTGGGCCACGGCAGGATAAAGAGATCTTTTCCTTTCCTGTTATTGTCAGAGGAAATGACCGATTAGAGGACGCACCGTGGAGAACAATGGGTTGGAACCTTTCTGTATGCATTATAAAGCAGCGTGACATTCGCTGTAACGCTGGCAGTGAACTTTGAAAAGAGGAAGGGCAACCTGTCCACGAAGCGAACGGTGAACTAAAGGGACTTCCAGAAAATGAGAAGCAGCTTAGACCTACCTGAAACTGTTGAGGCTTTACTTCTTCCTTTTAACGGAAACAGTTGTTAACCAGAACCACATCGAATGTTAGCATAATATCTGTCAAACTGATAGAGTTGTAGCTACTGGCGATGGTTGATTAGTCGTGGAGGCTGTTTTGAATCAGGTTGACTCCAAACGTTTGAAGTTATGGATGTACCCAAGGATTACTCCTCTGTTTCATGACATATTTTGCTAACGTGTCAAAATTGCATCACCACCTCCTACTGAGCTTTATGTTGCATTACATCCATGGCCCAGACTTCCCTCTCCCCACTTGGACCAGCTCCTCTGGGGAATCCCAAGGCGTTCCCAGGCCAGCTGAGAAACATAGTCCCTCCAGCGTGTTCTGGGTCTTCCTCTGGGTCTCCTCCCGGTGGGACGTGTCCAGAACGCCTCACCAGGGAGGCGTCCAGGAGGCATCCTAACAAGATGCCCAAACCACCTCAACTGGCTCCTCTCGATGTGGAGAAGCAGCGGCTCTACTCTGAGTCCCTCCCGGATGACCGAGCTTCTCACCCTATCTCTAAGGGAGAGTCCAGACACCCTGCGGAGAAAATTAGTTTCAGCCGCTTGTATCTGTGATCTCGTTCTTTTGGTCACAACCCAAAGCTCATGACCATAGATGAGGGTGGGAACGTAGATCGACTGGTAAATAGAGAGCTTCTCCTTTTGACTCAACTCTCTCTTCACCATGACAGACCGGTACAGCACCCGCTTCACTGCAGATGCCGCACATATCCACCTGTCAGTCTCACTCCATTTGTCCCTCATTCGTGAACAAGACCCTGACCCGGAGAAGGCACCTTTTCCGGCTCAAGACCATGGCCCCGGATTTGGAGTTATTACAACGCTCAGTTTATGATGAGATAGGTCTCTTTTTTGGTTTGTTTGTTTGTTTGTTTCCAAGACTTTAACTGTTGGGAAATCCACCATATTTTTTTTCTTAAACCTTTTTAGCAATCAAAGCTTTTGAAATTTATGAACAAAATATAGCAGAACACAATCTGTTTAATGTTCAGTAAGAACATTAAACACGTGAAGCTGGTTTACAGCCTGACAGTTTAATATGTTTGGTGAAATTAATCTTTAAGGGGGAAAAAAAATAGCTAACTCAGGCTGTTGTAAGAATCCGAAACGAGCTCGAAAAGTGGCGAAGTGAAGTTTTTAGTCCAAGAGAAACATCCTGAAACACTCTGACTGCAGGATTCAGCCCAGATTTAAAGGAGGAAAAAGAGGCTGTCTGGTTCTAGCTGTGAACTTGTTTCTCCTCAAGCAGAATGTAGCCTGGTGTGAAAGAGTGTGAAGACCTTTTTTGTGTTACTTGTGGAAAAACCAGTTTTTTTTGGCTGAGAAAATGGATTCTCCTCAGTGAACTTCTCCGTGAAAGATGAAAAATGTAACTAAAATGCTGCCCTGACCTTGCCTTGCTTTCGTCAGATTTGATTTTCCCATCACTCCCACATAAATTAAAGGCTTAAGGATTTGCTGACAAGTTGCGTCATCAGTTCGACTTCACCTTGTGTTAATGCAGAAATCTAAGGTTCTCACAGTAATTGTGTTGGAGGAGCACTGCCCAGTCATTACCCAGGATGAAGAAGACATTAGGAGTGTGATTTCTTTCAGTCGCCTTCACCTCGGCCTCCTGCAGGAGCCATTAGCCCTCTAGGAGTGATTTGTCCTGCTAGAAGAGTATAGTCGCAGTAGTGCAAATTAGAGCCAATTCCCTTGGCATGTGGACAAAACTTAGTTGGTAAAACCCTGCTGGCCTATTTTTATGCTCATTCGGAGTGTGATTATTTCAGATTTTATGGGTGGATTTAGCAGTATGGCCAAGGACATCACGGACAGTCAAGTTAAAGCTGCAGCTAAATTTATTTTGATATTCATGCCATGCAGGAGCATCCCTCAGAGCGCCAAGGTGTGGTCGGAGTTAAAGATAATTAAGCCTTCCATCATCTGCTGAGGTGAAAAAGCACAATATTTTATCAGTAATTGGAGTCAAACTGCTAAATATTGCAGAGACATTACAACGAGGTGAGCCTGCCACAGATATGAATGTGTCTTGTTTACCTCACTGCAGTTCTGTTAAAAATGACTGAGCTGTGCAAATGGATTGCAGAAAGTTCTGCTCGGTTCTCTAAATGTAATACGGTATTTTTCAGACTATAAGGCACACTTAAAATCCTTTAATTTTCAAAAAAAAAAAAAAATCCACATTGAGCCTTATAATCCAGTGCACCTTATGTATGAAAACAGACCTGTTCATTGATTATTGCACCTTATAATCCGGTGCATCTTATAGTCCAAAAAATATGGTAATTATCAGAAAACTGGAATGCTGCCTTTAGTGCAAACATTGACAACAGTTTGAGACGGTGCAAGTCTGACTGAATGATAAATGCAGAGTGTAAAATCTGGAAAACCTTAACAACTGTTTTTAGCTCAACAATAAACTACTGTGTCGTCGGCATATAAATGTAAGGCTAGAATGTTCTGACCTATATTACTTACAGTATGTAGATTGTAAAGAGAGTGGGTCCAAAGACTGAGCCTTGTGGTACAGTATATCCAGGCAAAGCTAAATAAACGTCAGCTGAAATTATTTTTTGCTACTTTTTAATTTTAACATTGTTTTTCAATGTGTTTAAATACCGTATTTTTTGGACTATAAGGCACACCGGATTATAAGGTGCAATATCAATGCACTGGTTTGTTTTCATACATAAGGCAAGCTTATAAGATTATAAGGTGCATTAAGCAAAACAAAACAGTTAGATAAGTCAAACTTTATTCAACTCATTCACAATAACCACATAAAAT
>JARVLU010000646.1:15796259-15806698 GCA_031762415.1 Simpsonichthys santanae
TCTCATCCACCCCCGGGGCCCTGCCACCAAGGAGCTTTTTAACCACCTCAGTGACCTCAGCACCCGAGATTGGAGAGTCCAACCCAAAGTCCCCAGGCTCCGCTTCCTGAAGCCAGATGTTTTTGTCTTTATTTCCAAGACAGATGATTTTACAAACTATGATTCTGTCTTGTTAAATGTGACAATGCAGATGTCAGTGTTAGGAATTACCAGCCGGGAAAAACAGCAGCATCAGCGACAAATCAATCAGGTGACAAAGAGTTTGATAATGTGATTGTCTTTTTACGCCATGCTCTTCAAAGATGAGGGGGTGGGTGGGGGGTGAGTTGAGTCAATCAGCCTTGCAAATGGCAAAGGAAGAACACAAGGCAGTTGAATGGAGGAGCTAACCAGCTAGAAATGACTGAGTGCAGGAAATTAGCTCTACGTTGAGTCAGGGTCCCACTCAGCAAATGTAGAAAGTGTACTAAGCAGGCCGGAGTGATGGAATCTGTCTGCAGCTTTAAAATCTATGAATCTGTTGATTTTCTACATTGCTAAAGATTTCCATCCAATCAGCATGACTGCCTCTACCCCTGCTAACCTTTTAAGCAAGTGCAGGTCTTGATTGCGCTTGTATATTAATGGAGGCAATCAGTTCTTGGAAAATTCACAAGCAAGATCATGTACTGAAGTGGTTTCACAATTACTGTGTGAATGTTTATGAAGCAGTCACGCTATTGTGATCCTTTTTTTTTTTTATCGTACATTTTTCAGCATCTTTCTTATTCTACAATTTTTGTGCCATTTCAACAAATCATTAATCACAAACATTCAGCTCTTTCAGGACAATCCTGTTATGACTTTTGGTATTGGAGCAACTTTAGCTTTTTGAAATATTTAGCCTTTTATGATTTTTTTTTTCTTCGTAGAAAATGAATTGAGCTCATTTTTACATCCTCCAGATCTTTTGATGTGTTTACAACCGTTTACTGCTCTGTTCACATTTTGTTCTGCTTCAGCTTCTTGTGCAAATTTAAACTTTATTTCAGCTACTTTGAGCTAATTTCAGCTGTTTTTCCCAGCTGTTTTGTGCTAATTTCTGCCTCTTTCTGCTAACTACTTTTTTAGGTTTCTTGTAACTTATTTCTGCTGTTTTTAGCTTGTTTTGCTTCTTTGAGCTTATTTATGCAAGTTTCAACTTTTTCTGCTATTTTAGCTCATATTTAGCGGTTTTATGCAAATTTCAGCTTTTTAGCTAATTCCACATTTTTAGCACACTTTTTTCAGCACAAAAATGTGCTTTCTCCACTTCCTTTTTGTAATTTTACCTTCTCCTTTTCAGCTACTTTTCAGCTGTGGTTTTTATTTTATTTTATTATTTTTTTTTTCATATCTCAGCTTTTTTTATTTATTTATATTTTTTTTAGATATTTTGCACTTTTTTGTGCTTATTTCTGCTTCTTTCAACCTAATTGGACAAACATGTTCTTTCTGGTTTCTTCTGCTCACTTAAGCTCGTTCTAACTTTTCAGTTACACTTTTAGCATTTTTCAGCAAATTTCAGCTGTTTTCAGATAAATTCAAGTTTTCCATGGTAATTTTTGCTACTTTCAACCTAATTAACTTCTTTCTACTAAGTTCTGCTTGTTTGTGCGCATTTTGGCTTTTTCTGCTAGTTTCAGTTATTTCAGCTACGATTTCGCTGTTTTATGCTTTTTTAATAAAGCTTTTTTAACTAATTTCATAATTTCTGTTCTAAATTCAGCTTATTTAAACCCAATTCAGCAAACATGTTTTTTTGTTTTATTCTGCTAATTTAGGCTTGTTCTTCCTTTTCAGCCAAAATTCAGCATTTTTTTTTATAGCTAATTTCAGCTGTTTTGGGGGAATTCTTCAGCAATAGCATTCACATAGCATTTTCACAGGAAATGCAATTTCTCTAGTTTGTGATTGTGTTGTTTTGCTGTATTCTATTAGTTTAAAACATTAGGAATTTATTTAAATTACTTACCAAAACTGTATTTACCGGTATATAGGAAAAAAACAGGTCCTTAATTTTGTACTTACTAACCCAGTAGCTTATTTGAAGTTATTTAGATTTTGAACATGTGTTGTCATGTGACTGTGTAATATAAAAGTTTATATGAGTAAATGTCCTTATCTGGAAGTCTGGAGTTTATGCATAAAAAAAGGGGGGGCGGGGGGGGATAGATGCTGCTTCTGGCTTCTTTGAGCATTGTTCTAATGTTGCTTTTATAAAGTGCATGCAGCTGTTTTCAGCCAAACTTCTAGTCAAACATTAACGTTTCATCTTCACCACTAACTGGTGAAAACAGTGAAGAGCTGAGATCATAAACGCCACAAGCAGTTCCCTTTAAGCTGAAAGAATACATGCATAGAAATATAGCTTTATTTGATAAATATAATTTATCCTTTGCAGCCAACTTTTCAGACCGTTTTGTACGACAAAACATAAATGCTATAACCTCCAGCTACTTTTTTGTAACCGTTCAGATCAAATGAGAGTCACTGGGCAGAAGACATCCAAATGTTATCTCCTAAATCACGAACTGTCTCAGCAAAATATGCCCAGTAAGAGACCCAGAAAATCTTTTCCCTGGCGTCACTGCCTTTCAGCTCACTTCTGCGCCGCTTTCTTCATGCAGCAGATGCCAAACATTGCGTAAGCAGAGCAGCTCTATATCTGCAAGACTCCTGTCATGCTTGAATGAGGCAATTAATTCACATTTGCATAATCGAGGACAAGGTTTAAAGCCCCCCTAAAGCCATTATTTATTTTAGACAGATAAAACTATTGTTCCTTACGCCAGGTCTGAAATGAGTTGAGAGGAAGAGACAGTTGAAGGAGAATAAATAGCTCTAAATTTGCAGGGGTGATTCAATTAATGGATAAATGAGAGGAGCACATGAAAACAGAGGTTTATGAAGACCTTTTGCGGCATTTCAAAAACTGCTCAGGCTCAGAGAGTGCAGAGGTGGAAGAAATCCTTAAGAAAAAAAAAGGCATGTTTGTGTATATATATACTTTAAGCCTCTTTTTTAAACAGCTAGCACTAAAAACTCACAGAAACGTAGAGCCACACATTCACAATCTGCTCATTTGCTCTTTGAGAATCCTGAGCAAACAAGCTGACAGAAGCTCAGGGATATATTTTCCTGCCTCTTTGAGATCCCTACATAAAAGCGTCTCGAGTTTTATATCCTATAAGTACACACCTCTCTGATGGTTCTGAAACCCAGAGCTTTGTAACGTTGTACAGCGAAGCTGCTCGGCACGTCCGCCTCCAACAAGCTGGTCTGCTTTGATGAGACGCAAACCAGAAGCCAAAGCAAATGATGAAAATTATTTTCCAGGCAACAAATGTAATTTTTTTTAATGCATTTATTTATTTTGTTTCACAAAAGCTCCATTTCATTATTCACATTGAATGATTATGCGTAAATGAATTAACAAATTAACTGTATGAGTTTCTTCACGTCAATTGTGCCAGCTCAGCAAAAAAAAAAAAAAAGGGGGGAAAAAAAGTATATAATCTTTTTTCATCAGCAGCTCATTAATCATTTTGAAATCTTATTCTTCACCCAACTGTCCAACGGGTACAGCTCATTATCTGAAAACAGGAATGGTGGGGGCATGAATTTTTCCTGCCATACATCAGTTCATGCCACGACTTGAACTTTGAATTCTGCAGATTTGCAAAAATGTAGAAAAAGGTCAAATTATGAGCATTGCAACAAATATTTACATCTGATTTTATGATTTAGAAAAATGTATAAGCAAGCACAGCTTAGATTATAAAACTGTGTAGACTAAGAAGTGCCTGCAGGAATCAGATGGATCAACAAACCTGGAAATGTTACATAAATGCAGTTCAAATAGCAGTCTCTTATTTTACATGTCATCGTTTTAACAATATCCGTCTTACTTTTCTACCTTGGAAACCTTTAGTTTAAAGGTTGGCTTTATGGCTGCACCTTAACTGTAAAGGTGTTCACATATTCCGTCTGTTCCAATAAATACAGATTTTGTTTATTATTATTTCTTCTTCAATCAACTGGGAACTCAAAAACCAGTGACTTCCCAAATGTCATGAAAGTAGATGGTCTTGACATCAAAAGATATATCAGAAGATTAACAATAATACTATACCATGCCATACCATACCATGCCATAAAATACCATGCTATACCACACCAAATCATGCCATACCTTACTATGCCATGCCATACCATAACTTGTCATATCAAGCCATACCATACCATGCCATATCATACTATGCCATACCAAGCCACACCATGCCATGCCATAGCATGCCATACCATGCCATGCCATAAAATATCATGCTATACCACACCATGCCATGCCATGCCATGCCATACCGAACCATGCCATACCATACCATACAATACCATGCCATATCATACTATGCCATACCAAGCCACACCATACCATGCCATGCCATAGCCTGCCATACCATACCACTTTACTGTATTTATAAAACACTTAAAAACAGCAGCAAGGAAACAAACAAGCAAAGTACACAGCAACAAAAAAAATAAAAGATCCAATCTGAAAATAATAATAATAATAATTGGATAATATTGTTGAATACAGACCGGTTAAAAACAAATCACACCATGTCAAAAGTCAGGGAATAAAAGTTTTTTTTTTTTTTTTTTTTTTTTTTTTTTTTTTTTTTTTTTTTTTGTGAGACAAAAACTGTGAGGGAGGTGAACTGCCTGACAAGTCGTGGTAAATCATTCCACAGTCTTGGAACTGCAACGCGGTCACCTCTGAGCCTAAGATGGGTTCCTGGAACCAATAGAAGCATCTGACCTGCAGACCAGAGCGCTGTGGGACATATGGTTGCAGCAGACAAGCGAGACAAGAGGAGGGCAGAACTGTTCAAAGATTTAAAAACACAGAAGGATTTTGAACTGAATTTGAAAGTGAACCAGGAGCCAGTGCCAAAACTGGTGACCTCTCTGCACTGGTGATCATAAATTATCCTAATGCTTAAGGCTGTTTGTGCAATGTTTATGCATATACGCATAACTAGAGATAATCATGGTAAATATCTTTACTACCTTGTTTCTGTGATTTGGAAACTTATAGCGCATCATTTCTGTTAATTTAATTGTTAATATGTAATAAACAAAGGTGTTGGACAAATAAAAAAAAAACATACAAACCATATGATTGACATGATGCATTATCCTGTAATCCTCTTGTTTTTTTCTTGTTTATTTAGACATATTCACTTACTCACTGTGCCATTTGCAGAATGTCAACCTCTTATCTTTGGTGACAGTGTGTCACTAAATCTGACAAACTTTATACATTCACATGTTCAAGGTAAAAGGGAATGTGTTGCACCACATTCTCATCAGTCAGTTGTTGAACAGTGAAGTGTAAACCTGTGTTGCCAGCTGTGAAGGAAGCAAGCAGTGGAAATGAACCAAGTATTGATTTTATATTTCAGCCATGTATAATTACAGCACCTGTCTCTCTTCATGTCTTTCAGGTCTACCAGTACATGCATGAAACAATTACAGTAAATGGCTGCCCAGAGTACCAGGCGAGAGCCACAGCTAAGGTAAGAGCTGCCTTAATTCATTTGGACGTCCAGGGTTTGGAGTCAAACATGATGCATCAAAGCTGAAAACTGCACCTAATAGTGGATTGTCTATAAAACACATCACCCAATGATATTATCTTTTATTTTCTCTCACCAAAGTGAAATTAAATTATTAAAGTAGTTTTTTTGTGAACAGCTGTCATTAAGAGCATAATTAAACAAGTGACTGTACTAAAAGTTAATTGCTACATAATAAAACGCTATCTTAACATTAGCTTTGATTTTATTGCTTCAACATGGGGCAGCACAGCCATGCAGGCATTAGAGCTGTGACCTCTCAGCAAGGAGGTTGAAGAATCTCCTCCTAGCCTGGGGCCTTTCTGGGTGGAGTTTACATGTTCTCCCTGTGCACACGTGGGTTTTCTCCAGGTGATCCGGTTCCCTCCCACAAACCAAAAACATGCACGTCAGGTTCATTGGTATCTATAAAATGTCTCTAGGTGTGAGTGAGAGCATAAATGTTGGTCTCCATGTGTTCCTGTGATGGATGTGCAACATGTCCAAGGTGTCCCCTGCCTCTTGCACTTTGCTGGACATGAACATTAGTTGCCCTGCAACCTGGAAAGGAAAAGCAGATAAAGAAGATGGACGGATGGACGGATGGATGGATGAACAGACAGATATCAAACAGACAGTATTACAGATACCGTAGACAGACAGACAGTCAGATACCATAAATACAGTAGATAGATACATATTGTAGATAGATACCGTAGATAGATACTATAGATAGATACTGTTGATACCATAGATAGATAGATACCATGTATGTGTGTATATGTATGTATGGATGTATGGATGTATGTATGGATGGATGGGTGCTTCTTCTTCAGTTTGTCCATCCATCCATTATCTTTTACCCGCTTCTTCAATTTTGGGTCACGTGGGTCGCCGGTGCCCATGTCCAGCAATCACAGTGCTAGGGGCGGGGTACACACTGGACGGGTCGCAAGTCCATCACAGGGACACATAGAGACAAACGAGATAAACAACCATTCACACAAAATGATCTCACTTTACTTCTGTCTTAAGAATTATTTCAAATTCTGCACAGTCTCTGTAATCCAATAAGAAAGTTCATTTATTAGATTAAACCTCTGAAAGCAGAATTAATTAACAACTTAACTTTCCAATTATGGGCTAAAGTATTTCCAAACAGACAGCCTTTGATTAGGTATGGTATATATGTAGTGTATTTTGTATTTCATTTAAATTGTTTTTCCCTTTGGCTGTGACTTTAGTTGTGAACTACATATATTAATGTTAATTAAAAAACTTTATACTCAATAAAATAGTGATAATTAAAATCCACCAATGAGGGTTTTCAGTTAGACAACGTTAATGTCAGACGAAGAGCTCCAAAAACCTATGTACTTTATTGTTAAAAAAAAAAAAATCTGGGTTTGTTTAATTGTCACTTGAGGTTAGCTAATTAGGCACAAATATGGAGCAAATGTTTTAACAGTTAACACACCTTCAGAAGCTTATACCAATGCAAAAAGCTGATATTGCTAACTAATAATACCAAACTAATATTGTTAGCTTCATGTGACCTTGTTAGCTTAGCACCCATTTATTTCAGTAACTCTAAGGTACACAACATTTGATTAACTATGCCTCTGGAACAAATGAGGAACACATCAGGAGCTAATGCGTAGCTAACCAGATACTGGGGAACACAGCCAAGCCTTATGAGGGGACTACTAGTTAGTTACCTGGAACCTAGTAGTTAACGAATTTTGTGTACCTTATTGTACAGTGTTACCTTTATTTATTTTCTTACAGTGACTGATGAGTTTAGAAATTTAATTCTTGCTCCACAAGGCTGAAAACTCACTGAGCATTTGTGGTTTGACACAACATCTAAACAACATCTGAACTCTCTGCAGATGTATCAGGTGAGACTGGACCACATGGAATGAGCTTGTGGCCAAATATAACCAAAGGGGCACCAGTTCACGATTATTATTGGAAAGAAAAGCTCTCTTGTATGCAACAATATTTAATTCAAGCCGGGTTAACCCTTAAAAAAAGATTATTTCAATATAACCAAACTACAAAAGCAGTTCTTATGAATCCATGAAAAATATTAAAAGCATGATCTGAATCCATCAGTTCTAGATGCAGGAAGATTTTTTAAAGAAAGCATTGCTAAGAAATCTCTCCAGCTAACATGTTTCTACATCATTTTTACAATAAAGTAAATCAATAAACTTGAAAATACTTGTGTTTTGACACCTGGTGCAGCTACTCTGCACTTTCAGAAAGCTAGATGAAGAGAGTCAGATGAGGGGCATGTAGGTGGGTGCAATACAGATTCACAACCAAGAGACTGTTATTTAAATGAACGGTTGTGTCTCTTATGTTAGATGGAAGAAAATAATTGACAATCACTGCAGATTCCAGCTCTTTTATTTATTTATTAACCTATTTAACCAGGCGAATCCCATTGAGATCACAAATCTTTTTTTGCAAGTGAGGCCTGGACCTGAACGCAGCCTAAAAATTATTTAGGAAGAATGAGAAAACCAAATCAATCTGCACTGTTCTTTAACTACAATCCAACAAGGACATATTTTGATGAAATGCAACATTGATGGCTACTGTTGTGCTCAATGGGGAGAATCCAAATGCATGGCACATACATCCAGAGAATAAGAGCAAATTAACTGAAAGTACTTAAAAGGCAGCTGGAGGTTTGTGGGGCAGAAGATGAAGGTAAGTGAAGGCTGAGAGGAGCTTGTGGCTGCCAGAGAGAGCTGAGGAGGATCAGACGCTGGGGAACCATTGGCTGAATGTGAAGCAGACAGGTGGCAGGTGAGGCAGGGCTGAGTGCTATGAGTGCAGGAGAAATAACAAAGTGGATGGAAAAAAGGCAGAGTATCTACAGTATGAACAGGATTTTGGCTTTCTGACTGACTGGATATTTTGTTGAAAAGAGACAATGAGCTCTGGAAGCTGCTGAGTTGATGAGTGAGTTTGAGAGAAGTGCATGTGGTTGAGAGTCAACAGAAACAGAAATATGCACACATCAACACAAATAAAATATTATTCCACCTACAAAATAAAAGCCCAGATTAGCTCCAAATGCAGGATGTTTAATAAAATTTAAAAAAAAGTAACAAGATAGATTTGCTTGCGATGTAGAATCTGATAATAAATGTGCCATTTTGTTGCATTTGTAAATTTGAATTCACATTTATCAAATTTGTTTGTTTCACTATTCCTTTTCTATAGAATAAAAAAAAAAAAAACTACAATTGTTACAATCATTGCAAAACATACTGTACTTAAAATTAACTTAATAAAATTGACTAGTTTTTAATTTATTTGTCCAGGTTTTCAAATGATTTTAATACAACCGCAAACAAGCTGAAATGATGTATTATCTGTTTTATTATTACTAGAGACCGGACCAGAAGCAGGAAGCTGAAGCCACAAAAAAATGAGCGCCTCCTAGTGGCTGGGCGCAGAACAAATTTAAAGTCCTGCCGCTCCATGTAAACAAATGACACAGTCTCCTAACTTAAAATAAAAAATAAAAAAAACACTTTCGACCATTTTATTCAAATGTAGAATTGTGCTGATTTACCAAGTTCTTACCTAGCTGCTTTATGTTGAAATGTGCTCCACCCCCACCCCCATACATTTAGTTTTAATTAGTTATTTGAGGCCTACAGAAAAGTGCCATGTTACACTGTGGTTGGCAGCCTGTTAGTGAGTTAAAAATGAAAAGCACAAACAGAAAACGTGGCGGTGACTGTGGCTAAGTATTAAACTCTTTTAATTTAATTCATACGCACATACACACACACTGCCATTATCTTTACCCATTTCTTCCATTTCGGGTCTCGCGGGTCACTGGTGTCCATGTCCTGCAGTCACTGTGCGAGAGGCAGAGGACACCCTGGACAGGTCTCCAGTCCATCACAGGGACAAACGAGAGAAACAACCATTCACTGTCTCTCTCACACCTAGGGACAATTTAGAGGTATCAATCAGCCTAACATGCATGTGGAAGCAAACCGAAGTACCTGGAGAAAACCCACGCAGTTACGGAGAGAACATGCAACTCCACCCAGAAATAGAGTTGCGTTCAGGACAAAAAATCAGATCCGACCTAGCCCCAGCCCGTAGCCATTATTTCCGAACCCCACCCGACCTGAGCAATTAACAGTAATTACAGGTCCGATCCCGAAAAAAAATTAATTAATCAAGCTTTGACTGCTTATAGCTATTAATGGTCGGCGGCCGTGCGGCTGAATGAAAGGGGCTGAACATTGGCGATGAGGGGGTGTTTATCTTTTAATGGCCGTCAAAGCACATTAAATTCCTCTCTGACATATACAGTAGTCCCATCTGGAGCTTAACTGAACTTTATTTTACCTCTTTCAAGGCTGGTCAGCTCATGGTGAAATAGCTGAGTGCGGTTGGTGTAGTATGGCAAGCCATGGTGCCCCATAATTAGATAGTATGGCAAACTATGTTGCCGTATAATTGGATCACGGCCAAAACCCCGACACCAACCTGCCCATCCAGCACAATATCATGGTCCGGCCTGCCCTGGATTCAGTTCGGACCGGCCTGGGCTTGGGGCCTGGGTTAGAAATGACAGAAAGGTCCCCAGCCGGGATTTGATCCGGCAATCTTCTCGCTGAAAGGCAACAGCTCCACCAACTGAGCCCCCGTGCTGCTCTAGTTTTAATACAAGGAAACATAAATACAGGTAGTCCTCGGTTTACGGCGTACTTGGTTTACGGCGTTTCGCGTATACGGCCGTCGCCCCCCAGTGACGTC
>JARVLU010000646.1:15831379-15846289 GCA_031762415.1 Simpsonichthys santanae
GTTAAATAAAATATTTTTTTAATAATGTGTGACCACTGATGCTGACGATACACTCTTTTGTTTCCCATGTTATATTTATATATTTTTAGCATATTTTGGGGGGTCTAGCTCTTTTTACTTTGTGCTATTTTAGCCATTCACATGTCCAAGCATGCAGCTTATACAAAGGGTGGTGCTATGTCTTTTGTGTGTGTGTGTGTGTGTGTGTTTTTATACTTTTTTAAGTATTGAACTGTATTTATAAATATTTTCACCATAAATATCAATTGAGATGTTTTTTCTTTCAGAATTTTTTTTTTTTTTTTTTACATGCAGCGTATTTGTTCTATTTTGGTCATCTTATGCTACTTTTAGTTCTTGGCTAGACTTTTTCTACTTTTAATTTGTCCTTATTATTCTAATACATTTGGCTAATCTACCTGTAACTGTTAGCAACCGTTTGGTTACCTTTATCTTCTTGTAAGTCTTTCATTGCGTTTCTGCTTTTATGCTTTGGCCACTTTTATCTAGCCTTTTAACTTTTTGCTGCTCTTAGCTAGCATTATGCTATTTTCAGCTAGTCTTTTGCTACCTTGAGCTTTTGGCAACTTACCTGTTGCCATTTTTTACGCTTTAGTGAGTGGTTTTTGAGTTTTACTGTGATTTGCTGCAGTAGCTTTGGGGCTGTGGCAGCTTGATGTAAATATCACAGTTTTACCATCCTGAGGTTGCAGGTCCAAACCCAGGCTACATTAGGAAGGGCCTCCAGTGTAAAACAAATTGCCAAATCCTTCATGCAAGTTATCTTTCTGTGGTAACCACTGAAGAAGAAAGCAGCTGAAAAAAACCTGTTAGTTTTTTTTTTTTTTTACTTTTAGCTAGCTTTTTGCTATTTTAAGCTTTTAGCTATCATTCAGCAGCTTTCACATTGTATTTTTGCAAAAAATGCATTATCTCCATTTTTTTTTTTTCATGTTTTCTGAACGGTTAAGAAGCAGTTCAATGCTAAATTTAGTCAAGAAGTAGCTGTGTTTTAGCAGTTTTGTTCTGTGTTAAGATTGAATGGTTGAGCAGAAAACTACGGTGGCCCTGAGGCTCCAACACAATGACAACAAAACTAAAAAAATAAAAACAAAAATGTGGAAAACACTAAATAATCTCACAAAACAAAAATCCATCTCAGAAACAAACCAAAGCCAGAAAGTGATTTGAAAATTGACTTATTTCACTCCTCAACACTTTTTAAACACATAAAAGGAACAATTAAGCCAACAAGGAACCAGTGTGTTTTGTTCTGCTTGCAGAGTTTATTTTTTCCTACTTGGATTTTCAATTAAACATTATAATAAAGCTGATCTGTACCTTTAAATTAAGGTGTTTCTTTTATGAATGCAGTGGAGCACTCATTGCAAAAACATTGTTGAGAATAAAACAAGTTTGCTTGCACAAAGAAAGAGCAGGGGGGGGGGGGGGGATCAAAAAGGAAAAACATGCCAACTAGTACTAGACTAGAAAACAAGCCATGCACGTTATTAAAAATTATCCAAATCAACCATCACCGCAAAAAAAATTAGCATTTCGAGAGGAAAAAGTCCCTCTATAAAATTTCGGAGGGCGCCTCTGACATCCTTGACCAGTTACTCAACACATTAAATTGTCAAGAGGGGGTGGGTTGCATGAGATCCCCCTTTTCCCCACTACATTTTCATGTTATGGTGGCTTTTTTTCATTTTCCACAAAACTATAAGCCTGACATTTTGCATCTACCTGCATCAGTCTGAGTGTCCTAACCAGCACTTTGAGTGTCGTTTACAGAGACCGGAGCAACCCCCATACAGCAAAACACCAAGCAGCTACAAGCACCCCCCGCGTTCACATCCATATATGACAAACTGGACCCCGTGGATTTTTCAGGCCTTGGCATCGTGCCACACGCTTGTACTTAAACGTTTTGCCATGTGATGAAGATGCAAGTGGTGATGAATTCAGACCTAATGGCTTAAATAACTTTATAAACCCGCTGGGGTTTGCGCTCGTGCTCGCAGCCAAAGAGTCCATGTTCTCAACATGTGATACAGGGGAGGAGTGTGGAGGCACGCCGCGTTTGGAGACGCCTCAGATTACTGTTGCGGGATCAGGCCTGCTGGCGAACAAAGAGGAGCACTCTGGGAGCAAACTGCTCGACGGCAGTTTGCGCCGTTTTTATGGACTCCTAATAGGCATGAACGCTGGTGGAAGTGCTAGATCTTGAACGTTTGCTGTTCCTTTCAATGCTGCAAAACGTAAAATAAACTCTGCGTTTAATAAACCAATATGGTTCGGAGCTCTCGTATCAACCATAGTGGAATGAATGAGAATCGCAGCGACCTTGGAAAAACACAACCACTTCTGACAACTGTAAAATCGTAACAGAGTGCTTTATTTGTTGGTCAGCTTTATGTACAAACGATCGGTTTTCTCCAAGAAGTTGGTAACTTTTGAAAACAAAATAAATACATTTTAAAATAACGTTAATATAAAATATATACAAAGTCGTTGCTCTTCTTCTCCGTCCACGACGGACTTGTTACAAATAAAAAGCCAAAACTGTTGAACGTAACGATAATAAAATTGTTAATTTAATGTTTAACTTTCTGAGACATCTGCGGGGAACTTGATTTTCTCATCAGTTGTGATGCTGTCTACAATGGAGGACAGATGCAACAGGCTGGAGGAGGCAGAGGACTCACTGGTTCCTGAAAGAAAAGAAAAAAAAATGTTTGTTTGACACACAAGTCATATCCACTAGGTCTAAATTTAATTTTAATATACACCATTAACATTTGTGCAATGGTTAAAACTATAAGTGACATTTAATTGGACTTCATCAACAATGTGTTAATGAAGTCTAAGTCTACGTTTTCTTCCAGAAGACTGCACAAACTCAGAAAGATGACTAGAAATGAGCTCTTTTTTGAAAAACATACTAAAACATCTTCATCTCAGATGTACAAAATGCACAACTAATTTCATGAATTGAAATATCAAACCTTTTCCCAAATATACCAGTGATCCCATACAATCTAAATGCGGCATTAGAATGAAGACATAAAAAAAAGTTTAACACTAATTCCCTTAAAATCATCGCTGACCAGTAAAGTACAGCTCAAATATTGTCAACTACAAGGTCGCTACATACAAAGAAACCAAAAGGCAAATATTATACCACATTGTATGACTTAGCTTTCCAATCTAAGTGCAACAGTTGCCAAGATCTGATCACAAACATGGCAACCTTTGCTCAAACAAAAAGTATGGATTAGCTTGGCGTTTCCACGGACTCAAACAGTCCTGAACAAACTCAGCTAAGACACCCTGCTCATCTCGTTGCGCTTGCAAACGGTGACCGCGCTTCAGCTTTGCGAAGCCTGAAATGGATTAGGACCATCACAGTGCCAGTTGTGGCTATATTTTATTCATTAAACTTCGATCGCAAGAGGTTGCTAACAGATGTACCGTCTCTCTGGTTCATTGCTACGCTGGAATGATCGGCAGAGCTTCTTCGCCAGGTCTCAGAGGATCTCTTCCACTGATACTCATCATTGGCCGCCTGTTGGAGTGAGAAAACGTGTCATTAGGCTCATTTTTAGATACTGTTAAACACAAAGGCACACAAATTCAGTCACCACCAAAAAAAAAAAAAAAAACCATAAACGGACAAAGAGCAATAAGAAAAAGAGAGTAGCACGTATTAATAAAAAATTATAACATTTCCAGCAGTAAAAACTACCCAGTAAGCACATATTGTGTTAATATGAGCACTGTAAACACATTTGAAGTGCGAGCAAAGATGCGAATGTCTTTTGAATGACTATTGAATCCCACCTACAGTGTATGTAAACACTGGGATAGGTTTCTTCTGTAAACCATCAATATACGCTTACACTGTGTTCTTTGGCGTTAAAAGAAGATCCGTTTTGACTTTTCTCTTGTTCGTCCAGAGTCTGCAACAAATCCTGTAGCCGCTCTATGTAGCTAATGGCACTGCGTAAGATCTCCACCTTGGGTAGTCTCTGGTTGGGGTTAGCCACGGTCTTTTTCTTCAGTGCGTCGAAGGCCTCGTTGATCTTCTTGAGCCGTCTCCTCTCCCGGAGCGTTGCGGCCTTGCGTCGATCCGTTGGCGCTGACTTTCTCTTACAGATCTTACAGGCCCACATGAGGCACTGGCCCTCGCAGTGTGACTGGAGACCTGGAGGGGCAAGCACATGCTCCTCGCCGCTGCTTTCCCCCCCTGTCTCCGACGGAACATTCTCCTGGCCTGGCGACACTGGGCTGTCGTTGCTGTTGTAAAGAGGAGACACCCCCGCCATGTCCATGTGTTGTAGTGGTCCATGATCCCCTTCTTCCAAATAGAAATCATTGAAAAGATAAGAGTTGGTCTCAAAAAGGTCCATCATATTGTTGCGTCCTTCTCTCTGTTTTGACAGTGGAACTCTGGCATTTAAATAGAGCAGCGAGGACACAGTCAACAGGCTTATATATAGAATGTGAAACTCTATCCAACACTGGCTGTCACACTGCAGCAAGCATCTTCGATTTGAATGGGTCTTAGCTGCATTCTGACTTTGTGTAGGGAATAAATACACATTGAGGCATTCAGAAGCTATTAAAGAGTCACTCATGTTTCATGACAGGTGCCATGACTCAAATGCATCTGGACAAAATGGCTGTATTGTGGTATTTCTCAACATCGAAGAGGGGGGATAACAAAGCCTGTTTCAGGTGTTCTTTTTGACTTTTTCTTTAAGGGTCCAACTTAAGGGCTGACCAGAGATTTATTTTTACTTATAGGATGTCTTGTACTAACAATCTGTCTGCGCTGCTTATGTGTTGTGTTGTATTTGTGGCATTTTAAAACACAATAGGTATAGATTGTAGATGTCTTTCTTGTCTGTCGTTATATTAGAGCTGTGTATCAGTGGTGTATTCCTGTGTGTTCTTACTGCTACTTTCATATTTACTCATGAACTTTTTGACCCCCCTGCCACAAAAAAAAAAAAAAATCTAAATTTGCCAACATACATGACAAGATACTAAATAATAGTTAATGACTCACAAAAAGTGGGCAAGTTTTTACTTTTATTTAATATTTTGGGGGGCTTCGGTTGCACTTTAGCCTCATGTCCATGCATAATACCTAGTAGTTTCCCAATGTTACAACGATTCAATACTTTTCACCTATTCATGTAAAATATGGAAAATGTTACAAGCATTTAAATTCTTTCTTCCAAGTTGCAGACCATAAAAATATCAACTGTAACATCTGCCACTGTTTTGAGGAACGCAATAGCTCTGAGTTAACATAAACTTCATGATGGAGTACTTTTCACAGGAGGAAAACAGATGATTCAGCAGTGTATTTTATTTTTGCTCTGCCTAGTGTCAATCAGTATGTGTATAAATCAGTCAATTAGTATTGACTTCCTGACAAAAATAGACTGGAAGTCGCAGAGTCAAATCAGCTTTGAGAAATGTACTCACAGGGCATTATAAATAGAAATATACCTCTTTCATTCTGTATCCAGAAAAGCGATGCAAGCCTTTGAAAAGGTGATTCATGGCTTGTGGCATTTCTGCTGCAACCTGGAAGGGCTACAATTAGAAACTTTGCAGGTCGGCATGTTGGAGAATCCTACAATGTTCAGTCAGGTCATCTGGACGGTTTCCATTTTATTTATTTTTTTGCTGAGAAATTTTATCCTTCATCCAAAGGACTTCTTCAGTCCGAGGAGCCACAAACAAACTGGAGTCCCACTAGCAAAAACCAGTTTGCTGGTGATAACATAGTTTCAGTTTGTTTGTGGCTCCTCAGACTGAATAAGTCCTTTAGATGAAGGATGAAATGTCTCAGCAAAATGGTGAAACCGTCCAGATGACCTGACTGAACATTGTTGGATTTGTACCTGAAATTTTTTTATCATGAACTTTGGTGTTTTGAACAGTTTTGGCATGGCTGCCTCAGAGGAGCTGATGAGGGAGAGGGCAGGCCCCAGAAACCATCTTATCACCAACAGACTGTTTTTGTTTTCCCCACTATGGAAGTGTGGTGTTTGTGGAACTCCAATTTGTTTGTGGTTATCTAACTGAAGAAGTCCTTTGGATGAAAGATGAATCATCTCAACTAACATAAAATAAACCATCCAGATGACCTGCCTGAACATTATTGGATTTGTACCTGAATTTTTTATCATGAACTTTAGTGTTTTGAACCATTTTAGCATGGGTGGCTCATATGAGTTGACGGGGGAAAGGGCGGGCCCCAGAAACCATCTTATCACAGCAGACTTTTTTTTTTTTAAACTATGGGAGTGTGCTGCTTATGGGACTCCAATTTGTTTGTGGCTCTTTGACTGAAGAAGTCATGTGGATGAAGGACGAATCATCTCAGAAAAAAAAAATCATCCAGATGATGACTAAACATTGTTGGATTTGTACCTGAATTATTGATCATGAACTTTGGTGTTTTGAACCATTTTGGCTGTCTCAGAGGAGCTGACAGGGGAGAGAGCAGGCCCCAGAAAACATCTCATCACCAACAGACTGTTTTTGTTTTCCCTACTATGGAAGTGTAGCGTTCGTGGAACTCCAGTTTGTTTGTGGTTCTCTGACTGAAGAAGTCCTTTGGATGAAAGATGAATCATCTCAACAAACACATAAAGAAACCATCCAGATGACCTGGCTGAACATTGTTGAATTTGAACTTTGGTGTTGGAGATTCCTATTTTTTGTTTGGCTGCATGACCTTGTGTAATGAAACATAACATACTATCTATATCTATGCATTGTTTTCTTGTCATACAAATAAAGCTCAGAGTGAATCGCGTCTGGACAGACTTTGAAAACGACAAACACTGAACATGAGCGTTATGTTGCCCATTCAGATCTAATTATTCTTGTTGTGACAACCTGACACGTGTGTGTGTGTGGGGGGGGTGGGGGCAGACAGATAGGTGCACCCATCATTTCCAAATCCCGCTCATTAAAACAATAATATAATCATATACAAATTGAAATGGAATTTTCTTATTCCCAATCCTATTATAAAACGCCAACGTTCTTTCTTACTAATTCAATTGCATTCATTTGAGTTATTCATTTAGGATAAATGAAGAGCATCTAGTTATGTAAGGAAAACAATCAAACTTTATTAGTTTCCTGATGTGACACACAACACACTGAGGGTGTAAATAAAGCCAGTAAGTTCTCCACAGATGGTGTTTGGAGTATGTGTTTTGTCAAGATGGATTTTTCTGTCCTACTGTAAAAGCAATCACTAAGTAAATCATTCTCTGTCAATGCTACTTTCACAGTTTCTAGTAAAACAACAGTCACAATGAGAAATAAAATGACAGACAATGATGAATGAGGAGTGGTGATAAATAAACTGACTTACAAACAGAATTAAGCTTGGTGTCAGATTATAATCATTCTGCAAAATAACCGTACACGTCTTTGAGATGAATGGAGTCGTGTCCCTGCTCTGTCCCGATTGTGTATTCGCTCCCCAGGACTACTATGCATCCTGAACCTGATCATAAATTCCCAGCAGTGCCAAGGGGTCGACGCTTCAGCTGTCAGGGAGAATCATGGTGTAATCTGGACAGAAACTCAAACTGAAGGATCCGGCTTCGCGGGGAGGAAGGAGGAGTTAGACAGGAGTGCAGGAAGTGTAAATCAGTGTGGAGTCAAATGGAGCCTGGAGATGGCAGCTCTGAAATCTCTATAACAGGTAAAAGACAATGAAAGACTCCCACAGGAACTACTGTATATGTAAAAATATTTCTATGATACAGTTTTTGGAAGTTCACTTTATATCAACTGAGAAGAAGAAAAAAATAATAAAACGCACTGAAATATTTTGACATGTAGCAGAAAATACTTATTTTCTCTTTAAGTAACTAAACTTTTATCCGCCTGCTAAATACAGTACAACTGCCACTAGTCACCTTAGTAGAGCTAGGCTAAGCTAAGTTAGCATGTCTCTGCAGATAGCAAAATGTGTTCACCCTCACATCTAAAGTTTTCACATTTTGAAATCTAAAACTTTACGGAAGGAATCTAATTAAAAATAAATCAGTTTTTGAAAACTGAGGCGCATTGTCAAGGGGATTTATGTAAAGGTTTATGGATGTTTGTCATTAACTAATCATAAATTAATGTGTGGGAGTTAGAGTTGTTTTTACTCCCACACATTAATTTAACATTAGTGACAAACATCCATAAACCTTTACCTAAATTCCCTTGACTAGGATGCTCTTTTATCTTGGTGTAGTAATTCTCATTAAATGTGTTTGATAATTAAGCTTCAGCTAGCAACAAACCAGCTTATGTTTTCTGTCAGGAATATTATTTTTTGTTATTGCCAAGTTTCAATTGTTGCTTAAAAAAGTGCACCTTCGGTTTTTAGTTTTCATGGTTCCTCATAGTTGGAATTGTCTGTGGTGATAGCCTTATATCAAATTTGTAGTTTGTTATATTTAGTTTTCCATTTTCTGGTAGCATAATGTCCTTTGTTTTGGCTTGTTAGCCACACTTAGCCACTTTTTCTATATTGTCCTAATAACACACATGCATGGTTTTCAATTTCTGATAACACTACATAAGCGTCAACAAACCACAAACCCTAACCTGCCCTTGCCAGATTTGCTTAATTTGTTTTGTTTGCAAAAACCTAAAATATTTAAATCATTTTTTCTTCTTTATGAGTAAACCTTTTAGTAATTTTGCGTTTTATGTGAAATCAGAATTTTGTTAATTAATGTAAAGATCATTCATGATATTATCAACTGAGGTTTTTTTATCTTCTACCTTCCTGATTGTGGTGAATTTGATCATTTAAGCTTAAAGCCTGAACAGTTCAATGAAAGAAAATCTAATTCATGTTTGGGACGTTCTTGACATTGTTCTCCAACAGTTCAGAATTGTTCAGGGAAGGAGAAATTGCATGTTATTGAAATGATATTCTTTAGTAAAAATATTGCTTGGCTTGTGCACAGCAGCTGCATTTTCCTCGTGCAGAAAACAGCCCATTGCTGTGCGGCCTTGAAGGTGGAGGGTGAGTATTCCCTCTATCTCATACTCTGACCCCCACTCTTCGGGTAGGTGGTGGTGGTGGGGGGTGGGTCTGTGTCTCTTGAAACTACCACCACAGCTCTGTCCTAGATTTCAGCAGCTTAGAACAAAGCCTGGGGGAAAAAAGGAGTTTTTGTGACCATACAGACATATGGGACATATAAAGTAATTGGCAGATGTATAATAGCTACAAAATGAGGTAAAAGTACACTGAATTATAACTTTACCTCTATTGGTTATATTCTTTTATATGCATGCAGCAGGAAGGCTTGATAAAAGTTATTTAATCACATCTTTCCTGGATGATTTATATAATTTTGCTGTTACAATTTAAGGCCTAAACTGTATATTATAAATATCATCTCTTTAACGTATGCATCATACAAAAAATGTGGTATTTTTTGTTGTGAACAAGTGAAAGTATTTAAAAGATACAGAAAATGTGAAAGATCAAGCTGTAGCCGTTACAATTTGTCACCCTCATCACAACAAGGTGTTCTTAACATTTTACTGTAACATTATGAAATATATCATAGTGCATCACTTGAAGCAGAGAATAGTAATAAAATAATATTTCTGAGATGCTCCAGTCTTGTACACCCTTAGAATTAATAGCACGCTCTCTTGGCTTTTCCAAACATTTTGCCTCATTTTTCTTGCTCTCTTTAGCACTTCTTAATTTCTCACACACTTTTCAACACACACACACACGTCTACTATCATGCCTATCGTGTTCTCTTACATTTACCGTCTTGCGTGCACATGTCACGTCCATGAGATTTTTCTCCTTCAGTGGGGTGTTAGAAGTAGGATCCAGTTAGGACTGGTGCTGACATGGGGGGATCACAAAAAAAACTGATAATTAACATGAACTGTAGGACCACCTCTCGCTGAGCTTTCTACCATCTCCACCCCCCCATCCCGCTCAGCTTTCTACACCTAACACCTCCCACACCCCCCACCCGCTCTTGTCTCGGACAGGCTACACACTCGTTTTGCTGCTCGAGAGGAAACGCTGAGCACCGTGACGAACGCGCAGCATATCACCCAGCTCCACACCTGGGATATGAATTAGCCAATCAGGGGTTAAGTACTCTGGTCATGGGCCTGATGACAATGCTTCACCTGAGATCACACCCTCTTGACCTGCAGGGTCACTGCTCCTTCGGCTCGGGCTGTGAAGGGAGGCTTGTGGAAGGAGGATCATATCTCAATAAAGTTATGAATCCTCAGAAAAAATGTTGGTCTTTGAAAAGACCTGGAGTTTTATGAGTTTTAATGTTTAAACCTTTGTGATTGTCAAGAAAATAGCCTGAATAGAAAATATGTGTTTTTATTTGTGTTGATGTTTATGAAGCATTCACATTATTGTGATCCATTTTTCTTCTGTACATTATTCGCCATCTTTCTCGTTACACAATTTTTGTGCTATTTCAACAAATTATTCATCAAAACATTCAGCTCTTTCAGTACAATCCTGCTACGACTTTTGGTACTGGTGCACCTTTAGCTTTTTGAAATATTTAGCCTTTTCTGACACATTTTTCTCATAAAAAATGAATTGAACTCATTTTCCATCCTTCATCTCTTTAAATCTGTTTAAAACCTTTTACTGCTCTTTTCATATTTTGTACTGGTTCCGCGTCTTTCAGCGTCTTTGTACAAATTTAAACTTTTTCAGCTAATTTCAGCTGTTTTTCAGCTGTTTTGTGCTCCTTCCAGGTCTTTTCTGCTAACTTGAACATTTTTATGCTTCTAACTTATTTCTGCTAATTTTAGCTTGTTGTGCTCCTTTCAGCTTATTTATGAAAGTTTCAGCTTTTTCTGCTATTTCAGCTACTATTTAGTTGTTTTATGCTTGCTTGAGCTCTTTCAACTAATTCCACTTTTTCTGTACTAATTTCAACTATTTTCTGCCTAATTCAGCAAAAATGTGCTCTCTCCACTTCTGGTAATTTTAAACTTCTTTCTGTTTTTATTTATTTTTATTTTATTTATTTTTTTTAGCTAGTTTTTAAGCTGTTTTTTGCTAATTTTGGGTATTTTCAGATACTTTCCATTGTTCATGCTCATTTCTGCTTCTTTCAGCCTAATTTGGCAAACGTGTTCTTTCTGCTTTCTTCTGGTAATTTAAGCTTGTTCTAACTTTTCAGCTACTTGGTTTTAGCTAATTCAGGTTGTTTTCAGATAAATTAAAGTTTTTTTGTGGTAATTTCTGCATCTTTCAGCCTAATTAACTTATTTCTGATCATTTCAGCTTGTTATACTCCTTTCAGCCAAATTATGCTAGCTTTTTTCTGTGATTTTCTGCCATTTCTGCTATTTCAGCTGCTATGTAGCTATGTTTATGCTGATTTTAGCTTTTTAGGCTAATTTCACTTTTTTTTTTTTTTTTTTGGCTCATTTCAGCTCTTTACACCTCCTTCTGGTAGTTTAAGCTTATGTCTGCATTTCATCTATACTTTTCAGCCATTATTAGCTAATTTCAGCTTTTCTTTGTTAATGTACTAATTTTTAATGCTAGTTTCTGAATATTTAAACCCATTTCAGCAAACATATGTTCTTTCTGCTTCTGCTAATTTAGGCTTGTTTTCCATTTCAGCTAAATTTCAGTTTTTTTTTTTTTTTTTTTTTTTTTTTTTTTTTTTTTTTTTGGTAAGTTAAGCTGTTTCTCAGCAAGTTCTTCTGCAATTTCTCTAGTTGTATATATTTTCCTGTTTTTAAATTTGCTACGATGAAAACAACTTCTTGACAGATCGGCATCAATATATTCTACACATTTGATTAATTGTTGACTTTTTAAAAAATATATCAGCTATTCTCAGTCATTCGTTGAAAGGTATTGATCCTTTAATATCAAACAGATGTTTCTTTTTATGGCAGTTTCCCTTGCTACACTTCCTTCTTTTCTTCTTTAGAGCTATCGCAGGAAAGCTAAAACCCATCTGGTGAAATTTAAAGTGGGATGCAGGTACTGTTTCAAGGATTGCTTTCCAACTTGGTGTTAATTTTACATAGAAAAACCCAGCTTGCTGTGTTTGTCAGTGGAGTATACAGTAAATGTATAGTTACATTTGCCATGAAGTCTCTAAATTCCAATAAAAATCTAATTGGAGGGCAACAACATTCATTGACTGTTTAAAACCAGTCTGGTCCACAATATAGGCACATAATTAAAATGTGAATTTGCCCAGAAAATGGACAACAATCACATATATTTTCACAGTGAACATAAATGTATTAATTTCAACTATATTTAGACATTCAAGTATATATATATATATATATATTTTAACTGAATCGTTGATTTACATGTTTTAGATGTTTCCCTAGTGACTGAAACACTCCCTGAGAATATTAAAAATTTCAATAGACATTGATTTAACTCAGGTTAGATGATGCAGTGAAGAAACTAAAGCATAGCAGTTGCAATGTTCAAGAAATAAAAACACTGCTGAGCTAAATCTGGGTGGTATAGCCCGTGCCCCTATGGTACAGCTTTATGCCCCTTAATGGGCCCAAACGGTACCTAAGGGGCACAAATAATTATATAATAAAATTTGAACTGTGCCCCTACCTAAGCAGTACTTAATTCAGTTTTCCAAAGAAAAAGAATAGACTTTTTATATACAGATATTGATAAGATGTCATTTACCTTCAATTTTGCGTCCATAATTCATATTGCCACAGAGCTCCAAAGTTTTTTTTTTTTTTTTAATACATCCACCTGAAAATAAGGGGCAGAACTGAATTATTTAAAGTTATAATGAACTGGTGGATTTGTAATTTGGGGCTTTTTGTACGTTTTGGATTTTATCTGAAAAATGAACATTTCACCATCAAGTTTAAGATACTGCAAGAAATGAGAAGAAACGGGAAAATCATCGGAGTCATGCACAGAGAATTTAAATGTTTTCAGCTTACAAAAATTTCAGAGAACTTGTGTGACACATGAATACTGTGTCTGTGCCAGACAAGACCAAAGACCTGACCAAACAAAGACTCTACTTCTTGGGGCCACAGGAACTCTGAGACAGTCGATGGCAGACAGTATCATGGGTCTTATTGGCTGTGTGATACCATCATTCTAATCTTTACTGCCGTGGTTTCTCTCCCTCTCACAGCCTAGACTCAACGGTGGTCAAGAAAAAAAAATAAAGAGAAACTGTCTCTTGAGCTAAGCTAACAGACGAGTCCTCTCACTCATGCCCTGCCTGAGCTGTGGTTTAGATGTGGAGTGGGGTGGGGGGTTGGGTTTCAAAGGCTAGAGTGGGGGGAAAAAACACTGATGGCATCTGCCTTCTCTCTGGTGGGCGATGCAGGGATTCTGTTCAAAGGCACAGCGGCTGAAGTGCATCAATTAGCGAGGAAAAGAGCTCGCTAACTTGCCCAATTGCAGGCAAACTCTGTATGACCTCAGAGCATTACATTATGAGGCATGATGAGTGTGTTGCACACCGATCAGGCGACCCTTCAAATGGCTTGGTAGTGATGGACTGGCTTAAAGGGTTGCTCTCGCAAATGGATGTAAAGAATAATAATAACTGTGTTTGGTATTCAGAAAACACCAATAAAGGGCCAGCAGACTGTTCCAGCTGTTCCTGTTCCTGTCCCAACTAGCTTTCATTGTAATAAACACTGAGTGTGACCCTTTGCAGCTTATCACCTGACATCCAATAGTAATTTAGCTCGGAGTGATCTGAAGGCCCCACTTGATTGATTCTGTCTTCATTCAGGAGAGTGATGGATTAGCCTCTTGCCACTTGGTCAGTGTGTGTTTAGTGTTGTTTCCCTGCGACTGCCAGACAAAGCCACTGATGGGGACTTAGAGGGGCACTGGCCTTGACCCAGCAGCAGACGATAGGAGATCTTTCGTCTGGCCATTGAGGTGAGACGTTGACCCCGGTGCCCCTTTTATGTCTGGACTTCAATCCGTATCTTCTTCACGTCCTTTCTTACTAGAGCTGCATATTGCATGATGAGATGATATACTTTTTTTCAGACATGTACCAAAAAACAAAACAAGAAGTGAAAATTAAATCCAAAGAGAACGAGTAGCGTGTTTTGAAAAGCAGCAACCCCTTTGATGTCGCAGCCTGTAAACGATATGATGGAGCATCATTATCGTGAACATCACGCTGCCTCTGGGAGTCGAGGATGTAGCCAGTGATAACACAAAATGAATCCAGTCATCAGCAAGTGTGACGGTAACCAAGGCAACCTCTGTGACAACGATCCACCAATATTGTTTTTTTTATATTATGTGTCTGAGCCCAGAACAAAGGGTGTTTCCTTACAATGAAAATTACACTGTTAGAAAAAAACAACAGCAGACTGTCTCGGTGGGAATAAAGTCCGTGGTTCCAAGAGAAGCTAATAGGATATTGATGAATGTCAGTGTTGACGAGCGAGACGAGGGACGCCGCTGTGCTGTAGAATTGGTTATATGGGGATATATCATTAAAACAACAGATATTATTGGTGTTTTTCTTTCAGCTGCTCCCTTCTGTGGGGGTCACTACAGCAAGCAAACACATGAACGAACTGGCAATTATTTTACACTCCATGTCCTTCCTGACGCAACCTGAGCTCAAACCTGTAGTCTCAGGATAACAACATTGAGGCACAGCAACTCATTAAAACAAGAGGTGAGGCCAGAAAAGCTTTATTATACAGTATATACGTACTGTGTATATATATATATTATAATTTTTACTCCCGATCCGATCCCGATACCTTAAATCAGTATACAGGCAGTCCTCGACCTACGAACGGGTTCCGGACCTAAGAACCGTTCGTAGGTCGATTCTGCCGTAACTC
>JARVLU010000646.1:15855466-15869335 GCA_031762415.1 Simpsonichthys santanae
CCACCTATCTTCGTTTATTTATTTATTTTTTTTTTTTTTTTTACATTTGTTTTTCTTTCTGGGTCAAATGATGTGAAGAACAGAAATGGTTGCCTCAGTAACCAGGATAATGAAACAGAGACGTGCTCTTGCCATATTTATATTTGCTGAGCTATACAGGGAAATTAAAGGTTAAAAATAGGAGAAAAACAACTTTTGTAATGGCAGTTCAGCCTGAAACTAAATGTCTCTAATAATGATGTTAGCTGATAATATAATGGGGAACAAGCTGGTGAAAATGGGCTGTAATTTGTCTCATGGAGGACAGCAGAGCACACACTGACCCCTGAATGTTGTACTTCAGCAGGTCATGTCACCTGAACCATCAGAAATGAGTTTCTATTCAAACTAGAGCTAAGTTTTTACTTTGAACAAGACAGTGATAGTCACTGTATTGTCTTTGATGAAATCATAAATCTCATTTCACATTTTCCTGTGAGGTCAGGTGGTCACTAAAACCTCATCTGCTTAGCATTGGATTCGAAAGATTTAGACATCACTTATTCTTTGTTGCATTATGGTAGAAGTGGTTTTAAGGACTGATGGTGCCAAAGGTAAAACAGAGGAAATCAGACAAGAAACAGTACATTTAAAAAAAGGTTTATCTTTATTTCTTTATTTATTTATTTTAAAATCTATATGCAAATGCACTTTTGGGCTACCACAAATCTATATCGTCAATAAGTCCATGGCATTACATCATCTTTTTTTATTTTTTTTGTTGCAACTATTTCACATTACAGTACTGTGCTGGAAATACAGTGACATACGTGGAGTAGAAATTCTGTTTGACCTGTTAATTCTGTTCCATTTTTCCAGTTCCAACGTTTTGGAACTGGGCTTGAACTTTAGGTTAAAAGCAAAAAGTTGCAAAAGAAAACAGTTTAAATATTTTCAGTGCTTCTTCCCCCATCCTACCTCTCCTCATGCACTTAGCCATTTGTGCATAAAACACCCTCTTTGTACTTGCTGAGTTAATCTAAAGACTAAAACAATTCAGACCAGTTACATTTAGTGTTTAATTTAGTCACAAATGAAAAGCTTATTTTTTTAAAGCTGCAATGGCTTTAATTTAATTTATTTTAGTGCAAAATATAGGTTTATCTATACCAATTTTCGCATATCAACAAGATGCGCGTTTCCATTGGGGCAGAATATTCACCTTTCCTTGAGGGACGTCTAAGCTGTCGGTGCGCTGCTCGTTGCCTGAAACATTCCCAGCATGCACCTCTGGGCTCTCGGAGGAAATGGGATTTTATCACAAGCTGCAGTCTCTGAATAAAAGCCTAACAGCGACAAGTGATGAGCTCAGAGCATTGAAACCAAATTCCAATCAGATTCTGTAAGTTTCGGTGTGAGTCGTCTGTAGCACACACACGCCTACAGCCTCCTCAGAGGCATGCATGAAATCAGAACTACTGATCCCTTCATAGCTCATTTCCTGTTGGGCCAACAGTTACAGTCATTTCACCTTGTCTTGAGTCTCATCTTTAAATTTAATTTGAGCTGAACCCATGTTCAGCTGTACATTAATACAGTATGCGTGTATCATGCTTTACATTGCATTCCAGACACCAGCCGTGAAATAAATACTGTTCTGAAGCCCCCTTTGTTCTAATCAATGGGATTATGGATGTAACACTAGGCCTGTCACGATAACAAATTTTGCTGGGCGATTAATTGTCTCAGAAATTATTGCGATAAACGATAATATTGTTTGAAATTTGACAATAATTTGTGATTATTGTCAAATTTATGAAGAAAAGTTGGTTTGTTTTGCATGTAGTACTTTTTTTGACCACATGGTTGTAGTATAAGATTGTTTGAACCGAAGGATGGATAGTGAGGGAGCGAGCAGTGTCTCTAAGAAAAATGGGAAGGAGGCCCCTTGACATGACATGAACTGTCTCTCGTTCCTTGTTTTTGGTTCTAAAAATGGCGGACGCTCTGTGTGATTTGAGCTCTTTAGCAAATCATTTTTCACACAAAGCTTAAAAAAAAAAAAACAGTAAACAAGTTCTCAGCTTCTTTTTGCCAAGAAAAACAACTTTTTGCACAAAGGCACAGGTTTCAACTGTAAATTTTGGAGCTTCGACAAGACGGAGGTTCTTTTCTGAGGTCAACCTTTTAGCTTAGCTTCTCAGCCTAGCTGCTTTTAACGATCCAAAAACGCAAATTTGGACGGTTAAAACAGATTTTAAAGAGAAAAGAGAAAGGAAGGGGTCAGTGAAGAGCACCGGAGTCGAGTCCTTTGTCATCCAGTGTCTTCAGTAGAAAGAGAGAGACAAGAAGAAATGATAAAGCTGATGAACAAAAAGGCGGTTGATAATTTTCATTTATCATGAGATTAATTGATTTATTGTTTATCGCGACAAGCTTATGAAACACAACTCAGCTGCTATGATTCAGCTTGTTTATTTGGTGTGACAATATCCACCGGTAGTTATGGGGCCTGTGAGTTTATTATCTTACCATGTGTCATCTATTTTGGTAATCATTTGGCTCGACAGCAGAGGTGTGATGGAGGATGCGGGTTGAAAGCAGGAGGAGCTAAAGCCAGTTTGTATAAACACAACAGGGTCATTTGGGGTTCAAACGGAGGAAAACTATAGTAATGATTTGCTCTGTCTCTTCACTTTTGTTGATCAAACTTCTCTGAAAATTGCTCTGAGGCTTCTCTATCCCTCCTGTCTTTTGTCTTTGCCTCTGAGTACCATTCCTATTACAGCGATAAGGCGTCTTTGATACTATTGCAAAGTGTGTCATTGAATCCGAGACACTCCTGGACAGAATGTGTGGTATTTCAAAACCCATCTTCTTCTGCGAGAAGTATAAAGATGATTTGCACCCGTCCAGCCCCGGCTTTATGTCGCTGCGAACATTTTACTTCGCCGCGCCGTGCCCCGCGGAGTTAAAGTTACATGATGAATGACGGGGGCGATCAGATCAACTTTCCAAATGCGGCAAGACACCGCCGCCCTCGAGGCAGAGCTTGAGGAAGAAATGTTTCCTCGTTGAGGCCATAAGGGCATCCAGATAAAGAGGACGCAGCATGAAACTCAACAGATAGAAATCATCTTTATCTCTTCCGAACAATTCAATTTTCATAATGCTGTTAGCTAAAGAGGAATAATCAAAAAGTGAGAGGATATGTTGTGGGTTTGTTGGGGTGACGAGGTTAGAAGGGGATCAGGGGTGTCACTGCTCCACAGAGCCTTCATTGAGTACTTGATGGATGCTCTGTAACCAATGGAGATGGAGTGCACCCATATCCAGGGTGAGCACACAATCTTCTCAGCAGATTAACTCCCATTGATTTATAGAGATTTACTTCAGGAAAGAAAACAGCTGGCAAAAGGACAAATACCAGAACTGGCAAGACATAAATCCAGCTGGAGAAAGGCCAGCTCGTTTGTTAAAAATATGATTCCTATCCCAGTGAGGCAGAAACGGGATGGAATTACTTATTCAGTAGTTTACGTTCAAACCAACCCTAATGCATGAATACAAAAATCTTTCATACAGGAAAAAAATTCTACAAGAGTTTAATCATGCATTTCATGTATGAGGCCTCTCCAACAGCACCCCCCTGTTGTATTACAGAAAGTTTAAGAGTTTATTGGACAAAACAAACAAAAGTTACAGCAAAACAAAACAAAAAATAAAGACAAAAAAAAAAAAAAGTCCCATTTTGATTTTTCTTTAGAATTTCCTTACCAATGGAGAAATCTTATCTGCAGCTGTATATTTTATGTGCATGCTAAAGGGCGACAGGTATTGCAAAGAAGACCTGGAAAAACAAAGTCTCATGTTATATCATTTCACATCGTATTGTTTCATGTTGTATCAAATGGTGCTATAATGTATGTCGTAATTAGCAAAAAAGACATATTATGAGTGTACATTACTGAATATAGTAGAAAGTCACATTTTTCTAAAACGTGTAGCGCTAATGTTAACCAACGCATTTGCTAATAACTCAACCATATCTTTGTTTTGACATATGTAACAGGAAGAGTCGTAGACAGTAAAAAGCTTGATTTGGTTAAGGTTAAGGTTCTTTATTTGTCGTTCGCTCCACATGTGGTACATGTGATGGAATGAAATTGTATACACAGGGTCCCAGTTACATCCAACAAAAGTATAAACTGTAAAGGAAATCAGTAATAGAATCTAAGATACACGCTAAACAAAGAATACACTAAGCACTGAGCGTACAAAAACAATACGCCGAACAACAGCAGCATGAACATGAGTCTGTGTGAGCTGATGAGGACGAATGAACATAGCAGCATGAAATAAATCAGCAGCATGAGATCAGCAGCATGGATAGTTCACAGCACATATCACAATAAATGGAATTACTATACAGTACAGTGATTTTTTTTTTAATCACAGTGATTATTCTGGTTAGATATTCATGAGTCTAACAGCCTCAGGTAGAAGCAGTTCCTCAGTCTAGTGGTTCTACACTTAATGCTCCTCAACCTCCTTCCTGAGGGGAACGGGGCAAAAATCATGTGTGCTGGATGAGCGGGGTCTTTCATGATGCAGGTGCATTTCTTTGCGTGTGTTTTACGGCTGTGTTTTCCACAGGTGCTAAATTTAAATGTGGTTTTGTTACATTGGTGATACATCTATGTATGAGTTGGGTTGTGAAAAAGGAACAGATAAAAATCTCTCAGCCTGAATCACTCATCCAAACGACTTCATGCTTGGCACACTTGACATCCAGCACAAGTGGAACAGATGAGTGACTGTTTAAAAAATAAAAGAGCAGACCAGGACATGCTCTATAAAACATGGACGCACAAGCCTTACAAACTTAAGTGTCAAGAATTCTGAATTAAACTTTATAAAAACAAATGAGAGTTTCTGTAAACTCAAAATATTTCTGTCCTGCATCCTAGATGTGAATGTCCCATATGTCGTACAGACAATACTTACTTCAATTAGATTAATCTGTCTGAATAAACACGATGTATTCAATGGCAATAAAAGGTCAGTCGTGATTTTTATTAAGAAGTTTTGTCAAATAGTCATCAGCTGTTGCATCATTGGTGTTATTTGTGTATAATCATTTACATTTTATTATTAGATTTATTTACGTTTGTAATTCTTGCGTTAAGTTTCCTTACTTGTGTTTCCATTTTTTTTTCAGTTCCTTGTGCTCTTACGTGCTACCAATCCTTCAATCAGTGCATTTCCTCAGTCCTGCCACGCCCCTTCACACCTGCTCCCTGTCTTCTTCACCCCAGCTGTTCCTTATCTCTTAATCAGCCTTAGCTCATATAAACCTCTCTGTTCAGTGCAGCACTCAGTGGTACATTGTTCCTGTGACACAGTCTGGTATTTATCCTTACCGACTCCTCATCCCTCCTTGTGATTTTATTGAGTTTCTGTAATTTTTTTGCTCCAGAAGCTGTGGCACATAGAGCACAGAGTAAGAAGAAATGGGCAAAAGTCTTTATCCAGGCTAGGCTAATAACTGGCCAAACCAGGGTCCTTTTATTACACCTTTTTTTAGGCTTAGAAATCACTTATTTTTGTTAATTTGGTTAACTTATTGCTGTTTTAATATTAGCTATTGTAGTGTTCTCTCACACCTGTATCACATTTTTCAAGAGTTGCTATAAGCCAGAAAAACAATTAAAAATAATTAGCCCTCATCTGTGTTCTGAGTCAGAGGTCATGATTAATTGGGTACTAATTATTTGACAGAACAAATCTGTCTAACAATCACCAGACAGTTCCTATATGTCCCTACCATAAAGCAATCTTGACGATTGTATATAAAAAAGGTTAAAAATATAACTTTTTGCATCGGTCAGCAGGTCACGGATATGATAGGACGTTATTTTCTACAGGTCTGAAGGAGAAACTGCTTTAGTATTTGTTTATTTAAAAGATCTTTATAGGACGGTTTTCATGCACGAAGGCAACACGTTTTAAATAAACTTGATTCTTATAATGAGTGGGAGAGCTTTCCTGCCAAGTACTCACTTCACACATTTTTCAGAGATGTTATAATAAATCTGCCTGGAGTCAGAGAAGTCCGGCGGGACTAAATAATTTATCCACAGAGAGGAAGTTATTAAGTATAGCTCATCTAAAATGCAGAAGTCAAGAGAGAGAGGACATACTGTTGTCAGATGTGGGAGAAATCTATACGGGACTCACGTTTTGCTTAGTTAGACTCAATGATTCCTGTTTATTTCACACTATTAACATCCATCCCATTAAAGTGACATTTCAGAGCGTTAGCACAGCTCCCGTAACATCAACTTCGTGGTTTGGCCAAATCACTTGAATCTTTGTCATTAAAAACATCCATTCTGTGAGTGTGGCACTTTCATGGGTATAAATCGGCAAAAATACATAGACTGAACAAAGATTAACATGGAAGTCATGTTGCACAGCAGACGTGCACTGCAGTGTTTTAATTCATTTTATAATACACTGTGGGGGTTAGGATTACACCATATTACTTATGCCACAGTTTGTCAGGTCATCCACAAGATCAAGTTGAATAAATCATCTTTTAAATTACACTGGAGTGTTTTATACTGAAGTTAACAACATTTATCTGAGGAGCAGACTGCTTTGAATTTATCTCCATCACAGATTCTCGTCTTGAGCAAGCATGAAGGTGACAGTGGAAAGAAAAAAACCTCCCTCATGAGGAAGAAACCAGGCTCGGGACAAGTGGCCATCTGCTTCGACTGGCTGTGTTTGAGAGAACAGGAAGGAGGAACAGAGACACATTGGCAGGTCAAGTATCACATGTTAAGATAGAAATAGTGTCAGATGAAAACTATTCAATTTTAGAAAATCATTTCAAGAAATTAGGCCAATTTGTCCTCTAGTAGTCTTAAGTTTAAGAAAGTCTAATAAGCCTACCCTAACTACAGGATTTATCAAAAAGTAAAGTGTTAATCCCAGTCTTAAAACTGGAAAATGTGTCAGCCTCATGGACAGAAACTGGAAGTTGGTTCCACAAGAGAGGAGCCTGATAACCGAAAGATCTTCCTCCCATTCTGCTTTTGAAAACTAGGGACCGCGAGTAAACCTGCAGTCTGAGAGTGAAGTGCTCTGTTAGGAAAATATGAGACAATAAGATCTCAAATATAAAATGGAGCAAGGTTTTTGAGAGTCATAAGCTCTCAGAAATTGGTTTCTCAGATCACATCATTGGTTGGTTCTCCAACTATCTCTTGGATCTGAGACGTGTTCAACATAATGGTACCTCCTCCAGTTATTTAACAGTCAACAATGGTGTACCGCAAGGCTCAGTCTTAGGATCCACCTTCTTCACAATCTACACAAGTAATGTAGGTCAGTTGCATCCTTACATTTCTATGCCGACTACACAGTTGTTCATTGTTGAGCAAAAACAGCTGCTAAGGTTTTCCAGCTCTCACAGTCTGCATTCGACGTCATCCAGTCAGATTTGTTCTGTCTCAAACTAGTGCTAAATGCTGATAAAACCAAAGGGATGTTGTTTTCAAACAGGAAGTTGGTACCAGCCGTCCTTCCCTCTCTCTTATTTACAAACTGTGTTTCCATTGAGTTTGTCGATTCTTACAAATACTTGGGTATTTGGTCGATGCACATCTCTCTTAAGCATCATGTTGGAAACTTGGTAAAGAAATTTAAATTAAAACTGGGTTAATTTTTCAGAAAAAGATCCTGTTTAACTCTGAATGCTAGAAACTCCTTGTAACTGCTACACTTCATCACTCCATTGACAAAAGTGACATTATCTATATGAACGCTCCTACAAGCACCTGCAGATGTTGGATGCTGTCTATCACGTCGCACTAAGATTCATAATTGGCTGTAACTACCGTACCCACCACTGCACCCTGTACTCACTGGTTAACTGGACATCACTAACTTCACGCAGAATCTTTGACTGGCACATTTTCATCTTTAAATCAATTCTTGGTCTGCTGCCTTCATACATCTCCTCCTACATGTCTTTTCGTGAGTGCAGCTACAGCGTGCGCTCTTAGGACATTAATACCTGCAGTGTCCCCTCAGTGAGGACTGAACTATGCAAAAGGGCCTTCTCCTACTCTGCTCCTGTTTCCTGGAATATCTTACAAAAAGATCTGAAGCTCTTGACCTTGACTTCTCTAAGGGATTTTAAACAACTGTTAAGTTCATTGCAAAAACCAATACAGACATGTTCCTGTTTATAGTTTGATTTTAGTGTGTGTGCATGTGTGGATGGGGGAGGGGTCTTTTTGTATTTTACACCGTTTTAAAATGTAGCTTGTTTTTTCTTCGTTTCAAATCATTTCTTCTGTTTACTTTAGATTTTATATGATTGTCTATTGTTGTCTGTACATCATCTGTGTTCTTTGTTTAAAACAGGTCTCTCTTGTAAATGAGTCCTCACAAGTCGAGACAAACCTCTAAATACAGGTTGAATGAATGTTTTTGTGTTTAGGATCTAAATTTTCACATGTTCTGAAACACTATTCTGAAATAGTTTTCCCACATACTTCAGAACCACAGTAATTTTATTTCAGCTGAGTACTGTATATATATTTACTTTGTTTTCATTGTGCTGCACATTCTGTGAAATCTGAGATCTCACTTTGGCAAAAACTGAGTGAATCACATAAATGCATGCCACATTATGTACGCCGTGGCACGTCAGGTCACTAATCGGTGCCGACATTAAGACCTAAATGTTTTACAGAAGAACATAAATGACCCAAATGACCAGAAAATGCCTTCGCTAACATTTAGAAAAGGCTGATTTACTACAGACATGCATTTATGAACAGCCCGGAGCCTCAAATCACGCGTCTAAAGGGATCCATACGCTTCAATTTGTCTTCAGTTGGAGTTTCCTCCTCTGGGTGCAGACCTGTATTAAATGCAGCTGTAACTGCATTTAGATGTGCTTCTCTGGGCCTCGTGTGTAATAATATTACACGCCTAGCACTTGACAGATGTGCACCTCGCTCCATTTGACTCCTGTGTGCTGAGACGGAGAGAAAGAAGCCTTGCACACCTCCTCCACCCCCCATCCTTCCACACCTTGTTGATGGGACCGGAACTTTCCTGTGTTACACCGGGGTGGGCCCTGCTTGACTCATGGAGCAGAGTGAGAGGGGGTCACGACCTGTGCTGCAAAGTGCTTCCTGTTTCTGTTGAGGGGGCCTTCCGAGGCCCGTGGTGATCACAAGAGAAGCCGATGAGCAACATCCGGTTTGAGGCGGCGCTGCCCCAATAAAAAACATACATCAGCGGAGCGGTGGCTGGAACAGAAGAAAAAAGAGAGAGTGAAATATGTTCACCAGACACAAAAGAGTCAAAGATGGCGGTCGACTCGGAGCGTGATGCAGCTGGAGAAGGGCTGGCTTTTATGTTTCCAACAGGAGTGGATACAAATCCAGTTTTTATTATTATTATTATTACAAAGTATTTGTTACTGTTAGATACAATGAGAGGCATGCCATGTTAGTATTGGTATTTTACTGCAATAAACTTTGGTTCTTGACTTGTGCTTGCAATCAAATTTTACAAATACTCCAACAAAACAGAAGGTTTTCTTGGAAGCCACCAAAAGAAGACCAGTTGGCTTTGACTGGTCGGCTTCCTGGAAATCTAAAAACTATAGTTAGGAGTGTGGCAAGTTTTTAACGTGGCTTTGTTTTTGGTTCAGTTCCAACCATAACTACTTTCGCTAACATGATAACTGATCAGAAACTGTTCATACACAAGTCAAAATTCAGCTGCAATTTCTTGCATTTACTCAAAATGTACAAAGAACTGTTGTTTTATTCATGTGTTCATCTAATCACGTACTTTTCTAAATGAATCGCTATTCATAGTTTGCAGACAGCTAAGATCATGGAAGAAGAAAACCCTGTCTCTTTCAAATCTAGGGGTTATCCACCCAAAAAAAAAAAAAAGTACTAAAACAATGACCTGGTTATGAAATTATTAAAATTGTACCTAAAGTGTACAAACCCTACAAGTGAACCCACCATGTCTTACTAAACAGAAAAAAAATAGAAAAACAGTTTTGAAAGACTAACCAAGCCAGAACTAACTTTAGCTGCAGAACATTGTGGGCTTTAATTCTAATCAGTGTCTTACATTGTAGAGGAATTTTGGCCCGCTCTTTTCTACAGCATTGCTTCGGTTGATTGAGGTCTGCACAGCTGCTCTCAACACCACATTTAATCAGTTTAAGATCTGGATTTTAACTGTGTCTTTGCACCACCTTGATTCTTTTCTTTTTCAGCTCTTCTGTCGCTGATGACTCAATTTTGTCTCATTTTCAGCTGTTGGACCAATAGCCTCACATTCGACTCTGGAACAGAGCTATTCAACTGGTGACCCGTGGACCATTTCTGGCCCGAGGGTGACTTCAATCAGGCCCACTTTATTAAAAAAAATAAAATACATTGTGGGGTTCTGGGTTTGGTTTGGGTTCTGTTTATTGCATTTATGATTCAACGCAATAAAATGAACAAATTGAAAAGGTAACAGATCGTTGTAAACTTTGGTTTATTTACATAATGATTTTAATCGCTGGATGTCTGGCCCCTGAACTGTTGGCTTTCAGAAACGGTGGCCCCCTGAGCAGTTTTGTTGAATAGCTCTAGAATAAAGAGTTTATAGTTGATTTCATTTCTGTAAGGTGCCCAGTTCTTGTGACTGCAAAACAAGCCCAAAGCATCACCACTTCACCACCGTGCCTCATACTGTATTTGGCTTTCACCAAACATGAAGCTGTGCTTAATGACCACACATATTGCTATTTTGCACTCATTTGTCTTAAGCCTCCAGCATACTCCTGCATTCTGTCAGTCACGTGGAAACTGTGCGCACTGTCCGCAGAGGGTTGAGACTTCATGCTCTACTGTCCACCCTGCGGCTGCAGAGTGGGACACAGGAAGATCATAAAGTGACATTAAATTTCCTTAAACATTAGTAAGAATGTACAGTTTTAGCCAGAAGTGATGGAAAACACCAAGCAGTGGGAAAGAGGTTCAAGTGTGAACATAAAGATGTTCTTTGTCATCATTGGACTTTTGTTGTTAATAAAATTAACTACTGTTTTGTGTGCTTCAAAACTTCATAGTATTAAATGTCCAAAGCAAAATCTTTGTATTGAAGCTCATATAATCAGTGTCAGAAAAGAAAATGATAGCACACTTAAATTTAGGGGTGTCTCCCTTTTTTCCCTCTTCCGACCTCCTTATGCCCTAGTGACAACTGTCACACGCTGATTTAGGATTATTTTTAAATCAGGAGCTGTCGGGGTTTGACGAGACGAGAATGGGATATCCACATCCCAGGAGTCCTTGTAAATCAGGACAGTTTACAGCGCGGAAGGGGAGGAAATACCCCCATGCACTCCTCGTGCAGCCCCAACCGTAATCTCACCACTTCCTCTCCTTCGCTCTTTTGCCGGGGCTCACGCCATAATGCATTTTCTGTAACTAACAGCCGTCGTTTCCCGATTGACACGCTCCCATCCCAATCTCTTGGAATGTGTGTATATTATTGTGCGTGTCACAGTAGGGCAGGGTGGTGGGGTTTAAAGCTCGCTGCTGGCTGTGGGCGCTCGAGAAAATGAGAGGAGACTGCTTTTAAAATGGTCTGGAATTGCAGTTAATGCAAACACCACCCTCCTATATTGCCGTTTACTGCCTGTTCCTCCTCCTGATGGGTCTGTAGCCCATGACTGAGCTCTCGCAGCCAGGCGGGGTGCTGCAACATGGGCCTCCTGCTTCCGTCACGCTTGCCCCCTCTGTCTCTCGAAACACATGAGTGTCAAGTCCTCTCGTGCTGGCACTGTCCAGCCCCTTTCAACAGCTTCGGCTCCATTTAATTAGCCGTGTCCCCCCTAACTGCACATATAGGGGGCATGACAGGCTGAGGCACACACATACCGAGCCCGGGATGGCACACTGAGCGCGTCTTGGCAGCAGTCAGAGGGTAATCAATTCACAACCTTCTCTCTCAGCCATTCTTCACAACACTTCCTGACAGGTATGAGTCAACGAGCTCATGTTTTCTACAGCGGTTAGTGATGCTGACTAGGGGGGTCAAGTCTCTCCTAGGGGTGAAACAGGTCACTAGAAGATGTGCCAGCAGACTTCAAGATAAATAAACAAGGTAAAATGTCTAATTGTTGTGGTTCATGCAAATGAATGAGTGAATTCAAATGTATTTATCCATACGTTACTCTTGGGTCAAAATGATCCCAACCCCACCCCACCCCCACTGAAAATGCAATCATGTCAAACAGAGCAATCAACCACCAGCTTCAAATTGTGTCTTTTGAATTTTGTTTTGGCATTTTACTTAACTAACCACTGTTGTTTCTATACTAAATGGGCTTGAAATGAGAAAATTGGGGGTGTTGTTGGGTGTCATTTACAGTTTGTGCCACTAGATGTCAGTAGATTTTGCACACAGCGTCTATAAACGCCTAACAGAAGTTTAGAAGAAGAGCGATTAATGTCCTACAAGCAAAACCTATGACAAGGATTGGATGTGAGGGTTATTATATTAAGACATGTATCACAATGATAGAGTTGTGCTTTCATTAAAATTCTTAGGGTATGAAAATACAATCTGAGCACAGATAGTAAAATAGTGCAGATTATTTCACTTTTAAATGACCATCTGACATATTGATTTAATCACGATGAAAATATCACCTCAACAGAACGGTCTGAAATCCATTCCCCTATCTTTTTCTTACCGTTGATGAAATAAGATGAGGTGGTTGTGTTTTAGTTAAACGGATCCGTGCTGACCTCTGAGCGGGGGTCACTGCCGGCCCTCTGCAGGTTGTCGTAGGGCATCAGAGTGCTGCAACCAGGGCTTTAAAGGTCAAAGGGTGTGTGAGGTAGCCTCTGACCCCTGATTTGGCTCAGCAAAAACCCCTGCATGACCCTGCTCATCGCGTCCAACACCTCAGTGCCACCGCCACCGTTGCCCGCACAAACATGGAGGAAAAAGAGACACAAAAGACATAAAAACGACTGAGCAGAGGCAGATTTTAATGGGAGACAAAGGTTCAGCAGCGTGATCCTACTGGGACTAATTCCACTTTAGTTCAAGTCTAGGTTAAATGTGTTGGGAATGAGTCAATGCTGGCTGCAGAAAGTGTGACTAACGGAGCGGGTCAGTAACAAGGAGCCGTTTTCTGTCTGTTTTCAGACCAAAAACAGACTTGAGCCGACGAGGCCTCTTTGTGCAGAGTGAAGCATATGAGATGAATCCATCATCAGCTCCATATTCTCACTCGCTGCTTAACGATAACGAAAGGTTACTTTAATGGATCAGGCAAGGGAGATGGGGGGCTAATGGAGGCATGGGACTGTGGCATAAACAAAAGAGACCTGACTGTAGAGCCGCCATCTGTTTTTCTGGGTCAAAATTCAACACTGCTCATTTGTGAAAACCGTTCTTTACCCTTACTACTAAGTGCAAAGTGAGATTTAGTGGGGAAAAAAGGGGAAAGACATCATAAAGCCAACGTTTTAGTGACATATAGAGTTTAAAAAAAAATGAACACCATGATGAAAGTTCAACAGTCTGCAAGCAATCCCAGGAGTGATGTGAGATGCTGCTCTGTAGTAAATCACTTAAACTAAAACAGTGTTCAAAGCTTTAGCAAGTTTCTGGATTTACATCATAAAGCTATAGTTTATATATCTGATGAGGTGTTTTTGTCTGTGAAGCCTGGCATGAAATGAAAGAAAAGCAGACTGAGTGATATTTTCTTCCCTGTCAGCTGGAACATAGCCAATTTGTCAGAGCTTGCTATTATTTTAAAAGTGGTCT
>JARVLU010000646.1:15872253-15891977 GCA_031762415.1 Simpsonichthys santanae
GGATGGATGGATGGATGGATGGATGGATGGATGATGGATGGATGGATGGATGGATGGATGGATGGATGGATGGATGGCTATGTGTGTGTGTGTATATACTGTATATAGATAGATAAAAGATATATAGGTGAGTCATCTGCAAACACATTTCCTGCTGGCAACACAGGCCTAAAACAGACTGCCCTGGTGGTGGCAGGTACATCCAGCTGAGGTTTGGCTGTGAAGTCAAAGGTGCACAAAGAGGTGGAAGCATCCAGACCACTGCCTGTGTAGTCATGGGTGCTGCAGGGGGCGGGGCCACCAGGACGCAGGCTTCTGCACCACATGCTGCTCCACATGTGGCCTCTTCACCTGCTGAGGGTTTTCAATTGCTTCAACACAAGAACACCATCAGTTCGTTGCCTCTTTAAAGAAGAGATGCTGCTCCTACACCAGGAAAGATTTAAACACCAACACATAAATTCCACTTAAAGCAATTTTTGTTAAATTACATTGATTTTAAACAATTTATATTTGTTTGGCGTTTCATCATTAAATTCACTGAGACTCTTCGCAGCCTGTAATCTGACCTGGTCAAAAGTCACAAGCTATATTTACATAATCTTATTTAGAAGGTAACATAAAACCATGTTGTGATCCAGAGAAATCTGCTCTAGTGTTTGTAGGGGACATCCTCCTCTGTCTCTCTTGCCTTTTCCTTTCTTGCCCTAAAAATTTGTGTATTGTGCCCTATTTATTTATTTGTGCCCTAATAAATTGTGTATAATTTATGTGTACGGTACTTTGGTCCTGTGGGTGTTTAAGGTGCTCTATAAATAAAGCTGGTATGGTATGGTATGGTATGGTATGGTATGGTATGGTATGGTATGGTATGGTATGGTAACAACAGCCATATTGGTCTTACCCTCTGATATCAGCTGACTGAGACATTCTCTATGATATTTTTTAGCAGAGTATGCGTACATAATTATCTCCAATGGACCAGTTGGGGTTTGCTGCTTGTGGAGCCATTGTTGTACTCAATGTCCAGACCACAGGCAAACTGGTGCACAAACAGAAACAAACACAATCACCTTCTGTCCGGAGATGATATTCCTCATGGCTGCATTGTCTTTGGTCTTCTACACACAATTATTATTATTTTTTTAACTTCAAGAAAGTGTCCGACAGTGGCTCAAGTACCGGTAATGTCAAATGATGACGAGGAGGAGGTTGAGACATGCCTTTCTTCGTTAAATGGTCCCTCACAGAGGAAACCATGGGGATAGAGATTTAGACACGCCTCTGTACTTTTAATTGTCCCTTGCCAAGGAGACAATTTTGGACTAAGGTTTGGATGTGCCTCGGGGTTTGATGCAAAGGAGACCAGTGGGGACAAAAGTTTAGAGACATGTATCTCCTTCAAGGTGTCTGCTGCAGAGGAGACAATTGTGGATAAAAGTTGTGATGCGCCTTGATCTTTCAAGGGGTCTCTCGCAGAGGAGATTAGTAGGGTACATTTTTCAGAGGTGCCTTGTACCATCAAAGGGTTCCTCAAAGAAGAAACAATTTTATTTGGACAAACAATCCAGACTTGCCTCGTTCCTTTAGTGGTTTCTCGCCAAGGCGACTGTTTTGGACAAAAGTTTAGACATGCCTTACTCCTTCAAGGGGTCCCTTATAGAGAAGATAGTCTTGGACAAAAGTTTAGGATCCTTCAAAGGTTCCCTCACAGAGGAGACCAGTAGGGACAAAAGTTAAGATATCTACGACCCCTTCAAGTGGTATAGCAGAGGAGATAGTTTTGGACAAAAATCTTGACTTGCTTTTCTTCTTCAAGTGCTCTGTCGCAGATGAGCTAGTTTCAGACAAAAGTTTTTGGCGTGCGTCTATCCTTCAATGGGTCCCTGACAGAGAAGACCAGTAGGGACAAATGTTCAGAGGTGCCGTGTTCCATTAAAGGGTCCTTTACGAAGGAAACTGTTTTGGACAAAAGTCTAGACGTGCCTTACTCCTTCAAAGTGTCCCTCATGGTGGAGATCAGTAGGGACAAAAGTTTAGACATCCATTGCCCTTTCGAGGAGACCATTGGGAATGGAGAGTGTGGCATCTCCACCAAGGGATCTTCAGAAACTGGTGGATTATCTTGGCAAAGGAGAAGTGATCACTAACAGATTTATACAAATTTGTAAACAATATTTGAGAGGAAACGTCCCATGGAGCATGTAGCCGAAGACTGTCTTTATGGAACATGAACATTCTGATATGAACAGAGTGTTTCTGTTTGACATGAACACTTGATTTCATGCAGTCAAGGTTATTAATAAAAGGACTTTAACAGTCAAATCAGCTGCATTTCAAAGGTATTTGCTGCCTTGGTGCTCCAGGACCTTGCAGAGGGAGGAAATCAGGAGAACGTTACACATTTCTTCGAAATTTAACAAGATAAGCACCTTTAACAATACGTAATTTGTTTGCTCGACATTATAAAGGTGTGTTTCAGGTGAACTTTTACTTAATAAATGCACTTTGACAGTCAAATTAGCTGCATTTCTCTGGGACAGCGCAATGAAATGAAGCTGTTTTGAAAGTTGCTCCAGGCATGATCTCAGAGCTGGACAAAGGTGGTTCCTGTGGCAAGCAGATTGTGTTATTAACAGCCATGTTTACCTATTACACGACACAATGGCATGCCATACTACTCGAATGCCATCTAGCGGCTGAAAATGGTAGTGTTGAATATTTTCAATGTCAGAATGAATGAAAATGGTAATATCTCAGCCAAAACATGGTTTATGAATATGGGGTAAAAATCCAAAAATAAGTTGCTTCGGCGTATCAGTCAAAGGGTATGCAAATTAGGCAAAAAGGTGTGACTTATGGCTGGAAAATATGGTAAATAAAACTACCTCTATTCAAAACTACAAATATTCATTGTTCAAATCTTTCTGCGAGGAATTAGCAGCCAAGCTCTGGAGTCCTCTCCCTCCCCCTCAGTGGAGAAAAACCCTCAAGATGTTGTCTTTCATGCCGAGGATATGGATTTGATTTCAGTCGATTATAGAATGCGCTGGATCAGAGAACCCGCAGGAAAAGCTCTCAAACATAAAGGTGCAGTTTGGTATGATGCCAGAAATGACAGGCTGGTGTCTCTGAAACTGTCCGAACTGAAACCAGAGTACTCTGCTGAGTGTCACGCTCCCAGAAACACAGGGGTTAATGTGGGCATCCTTGTTTTACAGTGCTGTTAGAACCTTACACGTGTTAATGATGCATTAACATGTCCTAATGAGTTTCTCACTCTCTAAACCCAGCCCAGAAGGGCATCACCTGCAATTAGAAATCCTGTTAAAGGTCATTGAGGAAGGGGTCTACAGATAAAAACACCGAGCTGCAATTATCTCTACGGAAATAGAAGGTTGTCTGCAGGCTGCATGATTAAATTTATTATTAACAAACATTGAAAAGACAAAAAAAGTACACTTTTATTTTGTTGTTTTCTTCCAGCAAAGTAGCTCCCATCATTGCAAACATAATTCCATGTCTGTTCTCAACCATAATTTTCCTGCAGCTGAAAACCCACAGGTGCAGAGTCTCCTCTGATGGAGCAGTTTGGCCTTTAGGGGTGGTGCAGTGAGCAGGGACAGAAAATAAACAGTAGTAAACAACAGCAGTGATGGAGAGGGGTGGTGCTGGGGCTTCCCTGCTGTGTTGATGATTAGAGGGGCTGTAAACAGGCCTGGTCCTTCTCCGAGAGCTCACTGAGCAGGAACGGTTAATGGCACGTGGCTCGCAGAGGGGTCCGAGAGCATCTTAATTTCTGGATGGTTATGTGTTTTTGTAGACAGAAGAATGCAGCAGTTTGAAATAAAACATCAGCCTGGAAATGATCTTAAGAGTTGTCATATTTTGAACTAAAAAGAAAAATGTTTAAATGAAATGTGCTGAAGACATAATCACCAACTAACATGGTAAATAGAAGACATCCATCACATCTGCAGTTGAAGTTCTGGTTATAAATCCTCCTTCAATAATAATACAGGCTTAAAACAGAGGTCTGCTTAGCACTATTGTCCTCTGTACAATTAGAGAAAATAATATTTTAGCTCTGCTATCATCAGACGACATTTTAAAACTGCCAAACCAGCAAAGACTTTCCTTTCTTTATATTTTATCCGATTTGACACCTTACACGTTTGTTTAGCTGTAAGAGTGCAGTGGTCTTTAAACTGGCAACAAGGCAGCTGAATAAATTCTCTAATGGCTTCCAGATGTGCATCAGTCCAAGGATGATGGGGCGTTCTTCACACTGTCACAGAGCGCCCTCTGCTGGTGAGATTATTAACCACTCCTCACAAATGAAATCCCACTATCCTGAACATGTGCACTCAGTGTAAACAACTTATTGTAATTAGTTGGTTTTTGTTTGTTTTTGCAGTGGTTACCAATGATTGCAGAGCATCTCATAGAACATTTCAATTTAATGAGAATGTTCCAGTTATGTTTCATGGAAAAAGCAGTGATGTAAACTTGACTCACAAGTTGTTCAGCTGTTTTGTAAAACGATGCTCTGCTGATACAGTAGTGTCACAAGAGCCCGGCTTATTGGTTTAATGTGCAGATCAGTGGCAAAATAACCGAACAGGTTAATTACATCCTAGGCAACAACCATGTTTTCCCTGAAATCACAATTTCATTGGGTTTAATAGTTTCCATCACTGAGAAAGTTTGTATTGTCCTGCCCAAACCATCATTTTGTCCAACGTATTTAATCCTAGACTGATTAAGTTTTCCTTCTTTCTTACCAGTTTAAATAAAATAAGCCTAAATGGATCAATCTTCTTTATGTGCCACAGGGTATCTTGGAATTTAATGAACCTTCAGTGATGTAAGAAATAAAATGAAATTAAAAAAAATCCACTTTTTCTATTTAAACCGGTTTAATTCTTTATCAGGATGCCTTGAAACGCTCAGAAGACCCCACCATCAGACATCTACACCTCCAGATGCAGGAAGAGAGCCACCTGCATCATGAAGTATGCCACTCACCCAGTACACACTTTTGGCCCCGCTCCCCTTAGGGAGGAGGTTGAGGAGCATTAAGTGTAGAACCACTAGACTGAGGAACAGCTTTTACCCTGAAGCTGTTAGACTCATGAACCACTAATCAGTATTATCACTATGGAAAAACTAAATCACTGTAATGCCACTTCATGTGCTTCTGATCATTTCATGCTGTTGTATTCAATCATTTGTACTCATCCCACTTATGTTGCTATTGTTCAGTGAATTGTTTTGCACTCTGTGTTTAGCAGGTATCTTGGATCTTTAAAAGTACTGTTTGGCATTATTTTAGCACATCTTAGATCCTTATTTACGATTTTTTACTTTATATTTCTGCTATTGTTGAATGCAACTGGGACCCTGTGTACACAATTTTGTTCCGCTTCATTAAATGACCAAGAACCTCAACTTTGAGAAGTGTCCAGCTCATGTAAAATTACAGCCTACCATAATTCTCCAAACTTTGCATCGTAAAAAAACTAATGATCCCCAACACCTTATAGCTCTACATTTTTTAACAAAGCTCTTGTCTGCCTGCAGGTTTCACTGAGATCTCAAAATAAGCAGTAACTTCTGTTATCAAGTCTTCTCTTGTGAAACTAGCTCAGTTTACATTTTATATTGACAAGTTTTTACAAACTATCACTTTGTATTTATTACTGAACCAAATCCAAATGAACTAAAATTACCTATTTTTCTGTAGTGTCCTGATGTTAACACCCCATCCCCCACAAAAATCCAACTCTTCCTTGTTCCTCCAATTTATTAAGAAAATGTACAGAGTGATTAACGGTAGGACTTCTGGTAGCGTGCACGAGCTCCAGGTCCACCGAACTTCTTGGACTCGCAGCGACGTGGATCAGCAACCAGCAAGGTCCTGTCGTACTGTATCAGGATGTCCTTGATCTCCTTCTTAGAGGCCTCATCCACATCTGCACAGGAACACATCAGGATAAGAACATAGTCACTCAAATGTTTTACAAACTTTAGTTCATTTCATACTCAATTGTTTAATCTCATTTGTCAGAAAAGTATAGTACAAATTTAAAACTGTCCACTTGTCTATAGTGCCTGTAAATAAATAAATAAAGACACTCATGCATTATTAAATGCAACAAATCTTGCAACATGTGCTGAAATTAGACTGGCGTAATCTTAACCTCATCTCCTCTAACAGCAGCTATACATGCCAGAAATGTTGATGTTGTGGTCCCATCAGCAATACTGTTCTATAATATTAATGTGGGCTACTTTTTCAGAAAACATTTACATACTCTTCTCACACTAGTGTTCAGCTTACTAATTAACCAAAGCAAAAAAAAAATAAAATAAAAATTAAAAAAAAAAGAAGAAAAAAAAAAAAAAGGTATTGGTATACATTTTCAGAACATACTGTATTTATTGTTTGAGCAAAGAACTTACACTTCTGGTAGTATGCAACCAGGGCTTTGGAGATGGCTTGACGGATGGCTGTAAGACAAAGAAAGACGCTTTTAAAAACCTATCTTCAAATTAATTGTTTACAAGACAGAAACCAATGCACCAGAGGATGTGCTTACCATAGATCTGTGCAACATGTCCACCACCCTTCACTCTGACTCTGATGTCAACTCCAGCAAAACGCTCCTTACCCAGCAACAACACTGGTTCCAAAAGCTAGATGGACACAAAAAGACATTTCTGTTACTCTCAAATGATCACATGCCGGTTGAAAGTGCTTAATCATTCATAATCGCTGGTTATGATTGTGAATTAATATGATTTATAGCCTGATGCATGCTCAATAATCCAGGTAGAAAAATCTAAAAAAGCCAAGTCTGGTCCTCTGTTTTGTTTTTTGAATGTCCAGAGGACCAGACTTAGCTTTTTTAGATAATACGATTTATATTAATTCATAGCAAAAGCGAGAGCTGTTAAGTCTACCATAGGGTGATGCCAACCATTTCTAGCTCAATTCTTAGGACCTACTCAGCTCAAGTTCTGAGAGCCAAATCAAGCTGAAGGACTGGCCAGAGAGCAACGTCTATCATAAGCGTCTGATTCACAAGAATCAAACCTACTATGTTTAAAACTTCACAATCGAATGCATTTATTTTTACTTTTTATGGCAACACAAAAATCAACACCGTGGTACTTCACCAGCTCTAACCAGCACCTCTTGCTTTTGCTTTTACTTGGAAAAAGTCTTTACTGTGATTAAACTCAAAGGCTAAAGGCAAACATCACCTGGCAATACTGTCAAAATGTACATCCTCACTCAGTCTCACATGCTGGAGGCCTGATCTATTTTTCATCCTGGCTGTTCTTTAGAAAGCCCACCTTGTACTGGAGTGTGGAAGGCTCCACCATCTCCAGGGGTCTGCCGTTCACCTTGATCAGGCCATTTCCCCTCTTGCAGTGAGCAACAGCTGTTGCAGTTTTCTATGAGGGAAAAATACATCTGCATTACTGTCACATCTTTAGTAAGTCACAAGTTGTAAGACTTAAAGTCATACCTTCAAGAATACAACTATTGAGAATATGTCAAAAGAACATCTGGAGCATATTTATGAATTGCACAAGTGATTCTCACATCAGCATCTTGGGATTGTAAACAGTTAGTTATTCTCCTTGAATTACTACAACTTAGAAACGCATATCATATGGTAATTTCTTTGTTGATCAGACTAACTAAATATGCCTTATCGTGTAAAACAAATATAAAAGTAAAATCTTCAACGTGTTTTAAGCTGTGTGATGTGTCATGTGCGTTTTCCTGAGTATAATATATCTGAAATCAAACTAGCATCTGGCTAAGAAGCTAAGCAAACAGCAGAACTGTGTAGCTAAATAGCAACTGACTGACTTCACTACTTTAGTAGGTGGCAACAGAAATTACATAAGAATAACTTAGCGTTATATAAGCACGCCAAACACTTCAGTTACAAAAGCAAACGCTTGAGAAATTACGGCCCAAAGCTACTTCGCGTTTGCTACTTTAGCTCAAGTCCGCTAGCCGGCCAGGTAGCCACAGCACCACATGTGCATTGGTCATTTAAATTGACTTGCCTTACGTCCAAACACCTGGACAGACTGCAGAGGGCCTTTCGGTGACATGTTTCTGAAACATGAATAATAGAAAACTTATTCAGAAAGCCGTAAATTAGGACATTTTTGATGATTTTGACGGATCAATGGCAGCTACATACCGTCTTCTGCTAGGGTGCCGTACGGAAAGGCCGATGGGGTTTCCCACGCCGAGCATCAGGGGCTGTTTACGACAGTTGCAACAGCTTTGGGGTGGATTTTCGACAGTTGCTTTCAGTCTACTTCCATGTTTTTTTTTTTTTTTTTGTTTTTTTTTTTTCATAGAGTAGAATAAGTTTGGAGTGCACTTAATAATGTCTAATGTATAACAGATTCTTTGAATGTTTAACAGCCTGCCTACAGTAGCTTGGGACATTTTGCTGCATGTATCATAATTTACCACACAACCACCTGTATTTATGAATTAAATCATTGCCACAAACTAACATAAAATACAGTAAAGTATATTTATACTTATTTGATCAGTGAATACTGTATGCTTTAATATGATAATATTGCTTGACTTTTAATATGACACGTATTTTGTAGTTTATTTAATTTCTTTCCCCTTTGGTTGCAAGTTTGAATTTAATTTAACTGGGAGAGTTTATTTATAAAGCATATATTGGACAATCCCTAATGCCATACATTAAAATTAGCACTATAAAAGCTGTACTGTACTCTAAAAGGACAAGACAGCACACCAGCAAACCCTTTTGTGTGTCATATTTGATTTAGTAGTTAAAATTCTTATTTCACTCAAGTGAAATAACTGAACTGTATCTAAACTAGTAAAATAGAGACAGTTCACAAAAGTTCAGGATAGACATGTAAAAGTCAATGCCTTGCACTTACCGGTACATGTTTTGAATTTTGTATAAATACATAAAATGTAATAAAACTGAAGTTATCAATATCTAAAAAAAAACAGTTGAGAGTGTTTTTTATTTTCTGTATGCTATTCTGAATGATTAAGTTTATGTTCACAAAAGGAAAGTATCTGTCTAAACAACATAAACCTGAGAAGAAGCAGCTTCGCTCCACTGCCAGTTGATGTAAGAAAGACTTGGATACACTATCAGAAACCAAAGAACTTCAGCTGGATGTTTCTAGGAACAGTGATGTGCTCCACCAAGTTTATAAAACAGGCTGATAATGATTTGTTGAAGCTAAACTGTGCTTTAGAGTCCAAGCATACCTCTTCAGCTCTTTCTTGTGTTGGATCAACAGAACAGTTTTAGGTGGAACATGCTGGTTTAGAGCAAGCAGCTGAAATCAATCATTTTCTAGTGATACGTTTTCACAATTTGATGCCAAATTTTTAGAAAAGTCCATTTTGTTTCACTTTATATTTGATTTTGAATCTAATCGCAGCTCCTTTTGGGGTGAGGCCCAGTATGGTTGGAATGGGACACATGACATTGGAAAAAGGAAGTATGAGGGGGGAGGTCTAGACCAAGTGTCAAACAGTAGTCATCCACAAGAGACAGCTTTTGATCCGACTACAAAATGGGACAGTGTTGACCAGATTTTGTTGAGGGAACGTCAAACCCTCCCTTAGAAGGGTAGATAGAAGGGTTGTTGGAAACTGATCCACTAGTGGCAAAACTTTAGCCTAAATGCACAATATACCCTTAAGTGATGAATTTTATTTTGGCCAGACAGCATCTTGTGAATATGTATACAAAGAAATGACTCATACTGTGGCATTTACTCCAGTGAGAGTGATGTTTATAGTGTCGGCCATGGGAAAGCAGGACCCTGGCTTCTTTTGTTGTCAGCTCTCTGCTAATTGTCTACTCCAGATGGATAAAGACATTTTGAACTTCCTTTTTTCATAAATATAAAGTGCTGTATATGTGTCATAGGTTTCAGAGCTTGCTTCCACATTTCCTCTTTTTTCATGGTTTTTTATGCTTTATTTTTCTCACAATAAAAACATAACAATAAAGTAAAGTAAAGTGCTATGTGTTGTCATCATTGTATGTTTCCAGACAATGACGAAATTAGTTATCTGCATTTAACCCATTGCACATGAGATACACCCAGGTGGAGCAGTGGGCAGCTATGTAAGCACCTACAGGGAGCAATTAGGGATTGGGTGTCTTGCTAAAGGACAGACGCCACAATAACATGAGCTAGAATTTTCCAAGCTGCACTAATATCGGTTTCTTTTGTTGTAGGAGCTCAATGAAACAAGGAAGACACACTGGTAATTTATACATGCCAACTAATTTAATCCTGAGGAAGTTAAGAATTGTCTTTAAAATATTCTCATCCAAAACCCTCCTCAACAGATTTATACATTTTTCATGTTATATCAATAAATTAGTAATAAATTTGCCACAGCCAACTTTTTTTTTTTTTTTACTTTTATTTAGTCAAAATATATTTGAATTTTAAGTTTGTCTTCCTTATATGAAGGTTATTTGTAAGGGCAGATTTTTTTTTTTTTTTTTTTCAGTGAAGACACTGAAGGAAGAATATGTCAATGCCCATAAACATATTTCATAAATGCAGCATCCAGAGAGTGAATACATACAGACAGTGATGAAAATAGGCTAGTACTGATCTTACTTTGTAAGTAGTACTCTTTCAAAATATTTGTAATATTTTGAAAATGAAAAAAACACAGCATAAGTTAATGTACAGAAATAATTCACTACTATCTCTAGTTGATTTTTTATGCATGTTGAAAGTTAGTGTAGACATGGTAGTCAAAACATATTGCTTATTAGAATAAAAATTTAGAATATTTTATACTGTTTGAAATAATAATTATTATTATTTGTTGCTATTTTTAAAGGAATAAAAATGATGAAAGTTGAACATAGTAAAGGTGATTCATATTACTGGTGCTGAAGAGAATGCAAATGGTCAAACTTCTTTATTTTTGAGGCACAATTGATGACAACCACATCAGTTTATTTTGTTGAATCATTCTCACGTGGAACAACTCCAGTTACACTTCATGATGATATTTTGTTTTAAATTTTCTAGATGTTGATTTTTTTTTTTTTTTTTTTTTAACTAATGAAAGAAAAAAGCTCAAAATTATTGTGGCTTTAATTAAACTGTCTTACATTTAAACAGTTTCATCAATAAACTATCTTAAACTTGTTTTTTAACCTAACTGGTTAGTGAGATCTGTAGAAAATTATAAGCTTTGAGCAGTGGTAGAGTTTTCTTCAGGGGAGGGGCTATAACTCCAAAATTGTATATACTGTATATGGGTCGTAGACTTGTAAACAAAAAGACCACAGTCTGTGGGAATCCACAACTTCTCCTCCTCCACCATAACCCTCAGCACTGACTCGCCTCAGGGCTGTGTGTTGAGCCCTCTGCTCTTCACTCTGCTCACGTATGACTGTGCACCTACCCATCCAGGCTGTCATATTGTAAAGTTTGCAGACGACACAGCAGTGGTGAGATGCATCACAAACAACAATGAGTCCAGTTACAGGCAGGAGGTGGAATATGAGGTTCCATTAGTGCCAAAAATATGTTTATGTGTCTATGTAAAGTGTGTATTTAGCGTGCTGTGTGTATGTAAGGTGATACCGTATCTGGCGTGTTTAAAGGTTAAAAAAAAATACTAAAAGTGCTGCGACAGGCCACAATCTGGCATGTTATAACAAACACACAAAATCTCTATAAGTGTTAATATAAAGAAGAAACAAAAGGAGTGAAGTTTTAAAAGTTTCTGTACTAAAGTTTATGTTTTTTGCTCAGAAGCGTGTCGAATATGAAGGCTCACATGCTTGGACGTGTTGGGAGCATTCCACTGGTCATATGGTTTAACAAACTGAGCCTGCTCATTTAGAGGTCACGTCTGCTTTTCTGATTATTTTTCCTTTTCTCGTTTCCTTTCAGCTGAAGCACAAAGTCTGACGAGCCGATGTTGGACCTGCGCAAGAGTCGTACAGAGAGGGAACACGGATTGGAACCTCAGGGATGGTTGACAAGCCTTCAGTTAAAGCCACTCTTGTGTTACGGGTCAACAGTCCACCAGCTCGAGTCTGAAAAGGAAAAAAGTCTGATTTCCTGCTGCGCCCAGCATACAGTCTTTTTTCTTAAAAATGTCAAGGTAATCTACACACTGTCCAGCCCTTTCAGCTATTTACGCCGAGATTACTGCTTTTAAGTAGTTTAGGCTGAACCTTTACAGAGGAAAACCATGCACAGTCACTTTCTGAGCTATCCTTTAAGTATACAGAAGATGAAAACTGTTGCTTTTTCCAAAAGATCTGAGACTAAAATCCCACACAGACACTCCGCTTTGGAAGAGTTGCAGAGCTTGCAGAAGGAGGAGAGTCCGCCGGTCATCCAGTAAAAGAGCTGGCAATAAATAAAGAGCACACCATATATGTGCATTTCCTCTCCCTGGCCTTATGGAAACACATCACCTGGAGGCGCGACCCCTGGACCTTGTCTTGTCACAGCACCCTGAGCATGAGGCAACGCTCGCAGATTTACAGGGGAGGAGATGCTGTTCCTGGCTTAACCATGGTGTCTCGTTTGACCATAATAGGCCTCGCAGCCGCTGAAAACTGTTGCTGGTTATTGAAGTTTCGCTGAGCAGAAGGAGAAGATCTGCGAAAGCCGGTAGGCAGGGAGGCCTAGGGGGGCGCAGGAAGGTTTTGTGAGGTATACAGAAGCCGGGACGCCATGGCAACGGGGGAAACTCTTCTGGGTTCACGAGGCAGAAAAGTGTCTTCCCTGAGAAATGGCTGTGAGGGCCATAAATCTGCAAGGATGGAGGAATTTCACTCAGGACAACAGGTCTTACCTTTTATATCCTCGTGGCCCCCAAAAAAATCCAAAAATGGCTCGCTTGGTTGCTCAAAAGATTTAGAGTTCTGCACAAAATAAATAAAGATTGTATCTCAAATAACAACTGATCTTTATTGCTTCTGTGCATGAAGGGAGACACAACTGAAGTTGGATTTAGGGCCATGACTTCTTTTTTATTTTCAGAAAACTGTAATGAGTGGTTACACTGCATGTTTTTGCCTCCAACATTCTTTGAAGGAAACAACAAGACGGTTAACCAAACTTACATGTGCAAGTGGCTGTCACCATGCATCTTTAAGCCATGGCAGCAATAAATATTGGTGTTGCGTTCACCAGATGACAACTACGGCACTAAAACGTTGAGCTCTGGTTCGAACTTGAGCCTCTTTCATGAATTTGCTATTTCAGTGCACATTTGCCACATAGATATCTGCCCCGCATGTCAGCTTCCATGTGGTCGTCTAGTTTGGGTGGCAGGAGGATAATGGACGAGTGTGTTGGTTCTAAAGTGTTTTTCCTCTTTTCGTGTCCAATTCACATCATAAATTAGCAATCATGCAACTTTTTAGGCATCAAGGACAACACTGTCTGGTCTAAACGTTACACCACTGTGAAGCATGGTGGCAGCAGCACCATGGACTGGGCATGTTTTTTTCATGATGCAATGGAAAACTGGCCAGAGTTAATTGCAGGATGGACAGATCAACACAAATTATTGAGGGTCTTCCAGAGATTTGAAATTGGGTTAAAGGTTCACCTTCCAGCTGTAAAAGGACAATACAGCTGAAACAACACTCGGGTGCTTCAATGAGAAATAATTAAATGTCCTAAATTTGGACATGTCCAGAGGAGGGACTGGTAGAAGGATGTTAGAAATGCAGCTGCCAGGAAGAAGGCAAAGAGGAGATATATGGATGCAGTTAGAGAGGACATGGAGGTAGATGGAGTGAGGACAGAGGACAGAGTGAGATGGAGGAGGATGACTCGCTATGGTGACCCCTTAAGAGGGAAAAGATTAAAAAAGAACAAGTGGACTACATGCTGAAACTATATTAAAAAAGTAACATTTTTAGCAACAAAGAGGATTATTTTGAATTTTATGGCAGACATACACATCATTAAAAGTACAGAACAATACAAGAGCATCAAAGAGCTGTATCCATCCATTGTCTTTTACACGCTTCTTCCTTTTTTAGGTCGCAGGGAGTCACTGGTGCCCATGTCCAGCAATCACTGTGCAAGAGGCGAGGAACACCCTGGACAGGCTCCAGTCCATCACAGGGACAAGAGACAAACGAGACAATCACTCACTCTCTCACTCACATCTAGAGACAATTTAGAGTTACCAATCAGACTAACAGGCATGTAACCAAACAGGTTAATTGGCAACAGGTCAATAAGGGGACTGGGTATTAAAAGAGCATTTTAGACAGAAGTAAAAATGGGCAAAGGTTCACCGGTCTGTGATAAATCTGTGTCTAAAAATAGTAGTATGTTTTCAGAATATTGCATATTTCAACAAGACAACATTAAACAACATATTTCATCCATTACATCAACATAGCTTCATAGTAGAAGAGTCCAGGAGCTGGACTGACCTGCCTGCAGTCCAGACCTCCCACCAAACTGAAAACAATCAATGCATCATGAAAGAAATAATTCAGCCAAGACGACCCAGGACTGTTCAACAGCTAGAATCATTTATCAGACAAGAATGGGACCGCATTCCCCTTTTAGAACCTCTAGCATTGTGTCTCCTCAGTTCCCAGACATTGATAAAAGAAGAGGGTTAAATTTCACGGGGACCATGGTACTACGGTATCCCAAATTCTCCAAGATGTGTTGATGCTATTAAAAACATATTTTTACTTAAAAATTGTATTTATTGTGAATTACGTACAGGCTTATGGGATTTGCACTCCCCTTTTTATTTACATTTTACTCAACATCTCAACTTTGTAAGATTGGGGGGATTGCACATTGTATATTGCATTTGTTTATTTACCTGGTTGTTAAAGTCACGGATGGGGGGGCAGCATTTGAATTGTGTGGCCCCTGCAGGTATATTTTCTGCACACAGGCTGAGATAATGATGGGTAGTCTCCACTGTCAGGGGGGCTCCAGCTCGCCGAGCTTCCTGGATCAGTTTCAGTGGCTTTGCAGAGGACAAGTGAACGATGTGGCATCGCACCCTGGAGAACAGGAAGGTTACTCTTGCTGCAACAAATACGACTCACGCATTGACAGTATTATGGGATGTAATAACTAGTCTTCTCACTGATAACGCAGACAGAGTTCTGTGACTGTGCGAATAGCTTCCATCTCCATGATATCTGGCCTGGAATGCAGAAAGGTTGAGTACTTGCAAGGGTCTGTCGTAAATAAAGGAGAGAAGTTGTTTTAAAAAATGCAATAAAGCTAAACTCTTTTCATGTTTTTACTTTATTTAAAATATTTACTGTACATATTAATCTTTACCTTTACTGTCATTATCAACTTTTATATTTTGTATTTTTTTTTCTTTTGTTATTTGTATGCAAAATTGTTTATGTTTTTATTAAAAAAAATGAATAAATAAATAAATAAAATAAATAAATTATCAACTTTGAATTAACAAACTTTACTTCAATGTTGCAGTTTTTACCCCTAAAATTTAAGTAAAGGCACTCAAAAATGTTTGGTTTTGAAAGTAGTTTTCCAAAATTTTAAGGGTGACTGAACACAATCCAGTCAAAGTTAAAAGTCCCGACAGTGGCACATTTTGGCCTAAAACATTATTTTTAAATTCAGTTTTCTAAACCTAATACGTATATTATTTAAATCACATATAATAAACTTTTACTGTTACCACCAGTCTCCTCTGTCATTTGTTCAACATCCTTTTCTGCATGAAACTGGAGAAGACAAAAGGAAAAGTTGTCAGCACGTTACACTAGATGTTTAATAATGAAGTCACCAAGATTTGTCATTTAACTATAAAACTCTATTTTTTAACTGGAACAATGACTTATACAATTCATATTTCAGTTATCAAAGTTTTTATAAGGATCAGCCAATTGATGTGACAAGGATTATGGAACTAAGAGTGGGTTTTTTTTATACATTTGAGGACTAGATTAAGTTGATGTGACACCAGGGTTGGTGGACAAACGTGGATATGCTTGTAGAATAATCTGTGACTGAGATTTGCTTCAAGCAGTCCAAGCAGAAAATCAACCTCTTATATACAATATATGGACAAAGCCAAAACAACATCCTCTTCCTGTTGGTGGTTGACATCATCTGGACTCCACCAGAGATAACACGATAGAACAACTTAGAATATTTGTAGGAGCTATACATGCATGATAAAGACAAAAAGAGGCAATTAAACAAGAACCATACGTAAATTAATTAAAGGTTTAGTATTCTTTTCATTCAACCTTTATTTATACAGGTTAATCCCACTGAGCCTTGGGGACTCATTAACAAGAGAGAGCTGGGAATTGAGAGATTCTTAGACATAATGCATGTTGTCCACCATCTTTCATGCCTGCGTTTTAGACTACGATCACTTTATGTTGAGAAATGACAGAGATTATGTAAGATTTGTCACAATCACTAACTGGGCTAGAAGCATTTTTGTGTTGGCTAAAGCTGGTCAGTTGTGGCACCATCTTGAATTAGATTACCTCTAAAAAAAGATATTTTGATGTCCATCCGTTGACTAATTTCTGAGAGTTTGCATAAAATTTGTTTGGTGGTTCATGAGATATTTTGCTAACAGACATATAGGATTGCCTTCCAGTGTTTTAAGCATTGTTGCAGAACATGTAGCACTCAGAGTTTTTATGTTGGGGATGGTGCTCAGCTACTACTGCACCAAAAATGTATTCATGTTTATCTGGCAACCCTGAAGCTAGGCTCCGCTGCATTTATCGTGCATTACAGCCAAACTGGTGAACACAGCAATGTCCCTTAGGACCTAGGATGTTGTTGGTTTGCTCCGTCATGCTGAAAAAGGGTGAGAAGCACAAAACACTCGGCTCTCTGCCATTTATCACAACAGTTGTTAGTGCAGGAACACTTTTGACTGCAGCCGATGCTGTGAAAGGTTTTGCAGTAAACAAGTTACCAGCAGGACGCTTCCTGTGCCTTGTAGCTGCTTCATGGCCGTGTGCAGATCAGAGTCAGTCACGTGTGGAAACTCATCAACACCGCTATGGATGAGGAAACACTTGAAGCCAGCCACCCCGGCCTGGATCATGGGCCGCAGTTCATGCTGGGAGAAGACATGGATTGTTTGTTTGGTCAGCTTTAAGTATAAATATACTGTACGTATATTAATGTTAATTTTATTCAACTTGGCCCAGTGTACCTGATTTCCAGGAACCACACCTCCCCAGAAAGCCACATCCACAAAACACTTCCCTGAGGCCTCTTTCAACTTCTCATGGAAATTCCTCAGAGTCGTGGTCGGAGGGATGCTGTTCCTGTAGACGTGAAACCAAATGTTTCCTAACAACTGGCCAGCTGCAGTAGTATTGTGTCATTTTTAAGATCATCACTGACTGATGCGTTTGGAAAAGGAGACATCTTTTGTTGTTGTTTTTTACGCATGGCATCAATGAAATTATACACAGTGCACCAAAGGTCAATAATCCAGGTACAAATCCAACAATCTGCAGTCAGTTCATCAGGACTTTTTTTTTTTTTTTTCTGAGACATTTCGTCCTTCATCCGAAGGACTTCTTCAGTCTGAGAAGCTACAAACAAACTGGAGTCCCACAAATATCACTCTCACATAGTGGAAAAAAAAAAACAACTTTGTGGGACTCCAGTTTGTTTGTGGCTCCTCAGACTGAAGAAGTCCTTTGGATGAAGGATGAAAGCAGAAAAAAGAAACCGTCCAGATGACCTGACTGCAGATTGTTGGATTTGTACTTGGATTATTAAGCGTGAACTTTGGTGTTTTGAACCATTTTACCATGGCTGCCTCCGAGTCGTTGAAAGGGGAGAGGGCGGGCCCCTGACTGAACATTGTTACATATGTGCAGTTGTTTCATGAGAAGCTCTGTAAAGAAAGTCAAAAGACATTCAGTGTGGTCTTTGCAGGGTCTTGATGAGGTCTACGTGTGTTTAGGAACACATTATGAGTGAGAAAGGGCGACAGAACCAAGATGGTTTGGAGCCTGTGGAAAACTTGTGTTGGGAGGTGGTGGTGGTGCGTTCAATGACCACAGACTATTTAAAGTCCACATGACAAAGGTGGCTGGCCAGGCTGGCAGAGTTTACTGTTTCAAATCATCAGACAAATCATTAGCTCACATTTAGTGACTAAACAGACTGAGTGGTTGATATCAACAAAACTGTGTTGATAATAAAATAAAATGTTAAAGGGACGACCTGATGAGAACAAATGGATGACATTTCTTAATCTTCTAAGGCTTTTCTTTGATCCCATCAATCACAGCTCTTTTTTTTTTTTTTTTGTCTTTCTGACAGAAAATACTGTCAGATCTTTTTTTTTTTTTTTTTTTTTTTTGGTAACCTTCACCACGTTCTGACTTCTGAACCTTTATTGACTTGTATTTCCCAACCTGTTTGCCCTGCAGACACTCTGACTGACTGATCCTGGGGTTCAAAACTCACAGGGGCATGTCCACGATGGTCGTCACTCCACCTGCTGCGGCGGCCTTGGTGGCGGAGCAGAAACCCTCCCATGAGGTGCGTCCTGGCTCGTTCACGTGCACGTGACAATCCACGACACCTGACATGACCACGCTGTCACCCACATCCAGCACCTGCGGTCACAGCGAGCTGTCAGGACAACTCCATCCACCTTCCAAAGCAAAATTAAATCCTCAGGCACACCACATGAATTCACCTGCTCCTCTACATCACAGGAACCCAGAGCACCGACCACCAGCTTACCTCACAGCCAACATCCAGCTTACCTCACAGCCAACATCCAGCTTACCTCACAGCCAACATCCAGCTTACCTCACAGCCAACATCCTGGGTAAAGTTGTGTGAAGAGAGTACTTGTTGTATTTTCCCATCTTTTATGACGACGACCGCAGGACTCACTTCATCACCGACCAGTACTCGACTACTCTTAACAGCACCAACATGTGAGCCGGGCTTCATGGCTGTTTTTACTGACCAGGTGAAATATACTCTGCTTTCAGTGTAACCAGTTCAGTGGCAGGAACTGAAGCGCCACCTCCCACTGAACCTGCTGATTTGACTGTAGGGCAACATGCAGAGTCACAGATCCAGTCCAGCAGGGTCAAAGGTCTTTCTTGTATGAAACGGGGAAAGGTTTTAGACGTTGAGATCAAAGGCAGAGGATAACAGGACAGTTATCTAAAGGGATCATTGAAGTATTATTTATTTCTTTAACAGTTAATCAGGTTTGTGTCTAACCACTGGGCAGTTTTTGATTACAAACAACCTTGACCTGTAAATAACCAGTAAGGGGAAAAGGCCCAATATGTAGTAAATCATTTAAATATTCATAGACATCTGAAAGATATGTTCTAAATTTCTAAAAATATTTTCTAAATAATCAGTGTAGGTCACTGATTCCTTGTTTTATCTGTAAAGTGCTGCATGATCTGATAACAGAAAATAAATAAATAACTTTTGAGAGCTTTCTCCACTGCAGGTCTGCTGATGCACGTGTTCGTTTGTTGAGCCGGCGTAGCGAAACTATTTTAATAAAGCTGATTTGAACATTTTTAAAGGTAAAATTCAGCTCAAAAACACTTTTGCTATAATGTCAGCCAACAAATATATTTTTTAGGTGTTTATTTTGCTAAATTTTAAAGAGATGCACG
>JARVLU010000646.1:15902216-15916850 GCA_031762415.1 Simpsonichthys santanae
AATTGTCTCTAGGTGTGAGTGAGAGAGTGAATGGTTGTTTGTCTCGTTTGTCTCTATGTGTCCCTGTGATGAACTGGAGACATGTCCAGGGTGCCCCCTGCCTCTTATTAGCTTTTATCTTTTTTTGTCTAAAATGTAAAGCTGAAAAAGCCTAAAAATAACAGCTGTGTTTACAATACAGTATATACAAACTTGAATTCAAAAGTTAAACCTATTAAATCCATCACAGTTTACGAGCTGAACCATTCCTGCACTAGATATTGCAAAGATACATCACAGTTAAGGCAAATAAAGACAAAATGTTTTATAGAAGTGTCTACATACCATATTTTTCGGACTTTAAGGTGCACTTAAAACTTTTTAATTTCCTCAAAAGTTGACAGTGAGCTTTAAAATCCAGTGTGCCTTACGTATTAATTCTGGTTGTGCTTACTGACCTTGAACCAATTTAGTTACTGTGAATGAGTTGAATAAAGTTTAACTTATCTGACTGTTTTCTTTCGCTTAGTCTGAAAAAATACGGTTTAAATTGTTTTATTTCTCAACACTTTACAAATACTGTATATATTTTTAATTAAATGGTATTGGTTATATACATCACACATGCACCTGTATCAAACCCAAGTATAAGAAAATATATATATTTTTTTGTGGACAATGTAGGGTTTGCTATACAATGTAAGTATATTCTTCATTGCTGTGAAAATTATCTGCACTGATATAAGTTTAAAACATTTAACAGTGTCTTTTATTCATCCACGAAGATGGGAGAAAAATTAAAAGTGGCTAAATAAAAACAAGAGTTTGTTGTTGGTAAATTAAAGGTTTCTAATAAAACTTTTTCATGAATTGCCAAATCTGCTAAAAATAAATTATAATAATAAATTATTGCTAAAATTAATCTTTTAGATCGTGTTGTTTTAAGAAAACGCTCCCACTCCCGTGCTCAGACTAGCTGTTAGCTCATTATTCCAGTCAGAAGTAACTTTACTCCCAACAAAGACTATTCAAATGCCATCTACAACAGGTAAGATATTAATTGTCCTGACGCATGCTCAATAATCCAGGTAGCTAAATCTAACAAGGTTGAGTCAGGTCCTGTGGACAGATTCTTCTTTGTTCAATTGTTTCTTCTCTATCCAAAAGACTTCTGACCTGACAACCTTGTTAGATAAGATATTAATTGTTCCACTTTCCACAGAACCCCTCTTCAAAGCGGCTCAATAAGCCTTTTGTAAATGGTTTTCCTGTCCAACCCGTTGAGCTGCATGTGCCCTTTCTATTAGCTTTTGATTCATGCAAAACTGCAAGGAAACATTTGGGATTAGATTCACATGGACTGATAAGTAAACCTTTGAGCAGAGCAAGATTACACTCTTATATCAAGTTTTTAGCCAAGTTTTTGCTATTTATAGCCATAAATTGTTGATTTTTATTGTGGTCAACATATTTTTTATTGTCCTATTCTTTCAAACAACTAAAATAAACATTTATTTATGACATATTTTAGATGTGGTATGAATCTCCAGTATTTAGCTGATATTGCATGGATCAAATGCAATTATGAAACAACCTACCACCCCCTCACCAGCTGTCTTTATTGCTCACTTGGCTTGCACGCCTCATCTTTTAATCCCAAACCATGCTGGTAGGAAATGCTCTTTTAAAAAGGTAAACAAGTGATGACTCTTAGGAATCATTCATAGGTGATGCCTACACTGAAATGGCCTGTTGTTCTGTTTTAATCTGCTTGAAATGATCGTTTCAGAACAAACGGTGAAAGCATAGTAAATAAAAAGCGGTGGATTTGTTTGGGACAAATGTGCGTGAAAAAGATTATGTTTTATTTTATATTTTTTTCCCGCTTTGGTGTATCTGATCAATCTTCTGGCATTGCATTTCTAATCACAAGTGTTTGCGACAAATATTGTCACTAAGTCAGCTTTCAAGTAAATTTACTGGCAATGTCATCCAAACAACTTCGAACTGAAGTTAGTCAGTGAACGTCCCACATATACTCTTACATCACTAAAACAGGTCTAGTGGACGGCCTGAGGTAAATACAGCTGCTGAGGAGGGACAGCAGAATGCATAAACAGGATGCAGCCGTGTTGTGGAGTGTGTGAATATACGTTAAAGGGTTGCCATGGGTTCAGTAAAACAATGGCATGACCCCAGCTTCTACTTGCAAATAGCTAGTAATGCATTTTTTTTTTTGTTTTTAAATGAACTTTTGATTCAGAGTACTGTACTGTATTTTCCAGCATGTAAATCACCATTTTTTTTTTGCATATTTGTCAATCCTGCAACTTATACGCCAAAGCAACTTATATATGTTTTTTTCTTTCCATAGTCATGATGCAATTTTGATGGACACTTTAAATTTCTAAGAACTGCAACACCGAGTCCTCCCATGTGTGCTTGCTTCACTCAGCTGATGCAGAAGAAGAAATGCTGGAGAGCTAGTGGCTCTGGCTGCAATGGATGGATGGATGAATGGATGGATGGATGGATGATGGATGGATGGATGGATGGATGGATGGATGGCACCATGCCACCCAGGCGAAATGAAGCTGTTTTGATCATTAAATAAACGCTGTGACGCATAACATAATAAGTCGCATGACTTGTACTCGGGAGCGACTTATACACTGGAAATTACGGTAATTTATAAACTGCCACACATACTAGATATGACCTATAATCCAAGTTTTGTCCGACACTATCAGGTAAGTTATTCTTGCACATCCCTTTTCCCTCAGACTGTTCTGATTTCAGCATGGTGAAACCTGTGGCCAAAGAGTTTCTGACACTCTGACGTTGTTGGGATTTCACATCCCTATGACTCAGTGGAGCCGCAGTCATTTCCAAGCAACATTAGGAATCAGCTGAACTACTTCATTTGACACCATAAACTTGATTCTGCTGTTTTTCCAAGCCAGTGAATTACTTTAATCTCCTCAACATTTACCATCTTTGACAAGATGAATGGCCAAACTGGGGCTGCAGGACGTCACACAATGGCTCGTGTTGCATAAATGTTTCAGGTTGTTAGTTGGTTTCAACAGCTTGTTAATCACAACCTCAAGTCTGGTAAGTGGGTGGCATCTGATCAAGGAGATGCACGTAAAAAAAAAAGAACATCGTTATTATCTGCAATGACACATCAGTGTAGAAAAAACAGAACTCACATGTGAGAAGGTTCTGCAACCCCGGCTGAGTACACATGCATGGCTGCCAACAATAACACATGGTGCTGCAGAAATATATATAAAAAAACATGCCTGACCACTGTGTTTTGACTCCAGGTTGAGCAAGACCACCGTGGTGCTTGGGTTGACTTATTCCAAGAGCTTCAAGTGTTCCTCGTCAAATCCTCACAGGTGATCTGTAGTGAGGCAGACTGAAGGTGTTTTTATTACACAGAAAGAAAAATCATGTGTGGGACTAAGCCTTAATGCATTTACCTAAAGAAGAAAGAAACGGGAAATATGTCTGAAATGAAAGTTTGTTTAGTTTGCATGAAAAAAAAAACATTTAACTTCTTGCAATGAAAACAAAAAGCTAGAATCAAATCTTGTAATAAATCACTATTAAGAGCCTTAAGATAGAAAAATGCTCCTCACTGACACTAAAACTTAAAATAAAGAAAATACTATAATTTAAAAACAGGAGAAGGTGCACTTTTGATAAAAATGGAAATAATGGAATTGCAATTTGAAACTGAGACAAAGGAAACAAAACGGCTAAAAGCAATAAAAGCAAAAAGCTCGTTAAAACTAAGAAAATTAAAAAGTAGCAAAAAATGTCTAAAAGTCTAGAAATTTCAAAAAGCTGTTTACAAACTAAAAGCAACAAATGGCTAACTAAAAACCAAAAGTATTAAAAATGGATAACAAAAAGCTTAAAGAAACAAAAAGATAACTAAAAGTAAAAATAGTTTGCGAGAAGCTAAAAGTAGAATAAGTCAGAACAGTAGCTAAAAGCTAAAAGTTTAGCATAAGAAGACAAAAGTAGAGCAAATTTGCTTGAGCAGCTTTCAAATAGAATGATGTTGCTGCTGATTATCCATGCTGCTGATCTCTTGCCTTTATGCTGCTGTATTCATACGCATCTGCTCACTACAGACTCATGTTCGGGCTGCTGTTTAATATACCATATTATTTTATATTATTAGTGTTTAGTGTATATTCTATATTCTTGTATACTGTTTCTATTTATACATTATATTTTTGGTATTTTTGGGTGTAACTGCGAACTTGAGTACACAATTTTGTTCCACCTCATGTACCACATGTGATGCGAATGACAATAAAGAACCTTGAACCTTGAAGTTGTTGAGGCAGTTGTATAGATGTTCATGGTTGCCATTGAGTAAATAAAGCAAGTGAAGTTAAATATTTGAAATAGAATAAAATTGAAAAAATAAAAGTCAAGCCATTCCAAAGCACGACAACCATTAAAAGAAAAAAAAAATCGTCTTAATCATGTAAAGAAATAATTGTCTTGTGTTTGTTGTTGTTTTGAAAATCACAATTACAGAATTTTATCAGAAATAGACATATTTAATCTGATTATATGTTATAATAGACGATTATATAGACGTAGACGATTATATGTTATAACGGTCTGCCCTATAACAGCTTCGCACCTGATGACGTTTCACTGCAGCGCCTGAGCAGCAGTTCTCGCGAGATTACGGAAAACAATCCAGACGTCCTCTTTTACACGATTTCCCTCTTCCTCCTCCTCCACAGCCCTCCCTTCTTCCCACGCCCCAGCGCGCTGTGGGATAGTGCCACTATAAAGTATACCCTCTCTCGGTGAAAGATAAGAAGCCCCAGACAGGAGGGGGATGAAGATGGCGGACGCCAAGCAGAAGAGGAATGAACAGTTAAAGCGGTGGCTGGGCTCAGAAACGGACCAGGAACCTCCTGTATTCAAAAAGAAGAAGACGAAGGTGAAGTTCGATGATGGCGCCGTGTTTTTGGCCGCCTGCTCGAGCGGCGATACGGAGGAGGTGCTCCGTCTACTTGACCGGGGCGCCGACATCAACTACGCCAACGTAGACGGTCTCACCGCTCTCCACCAGGTTTGTATTTGATCACTTTAGTCAGTAATTTATACAACTGGACAAAAATATAATTCCACTGCCTGAAAATACTTGTCCTGAAACACCTGTCAAATGGAAGCCATTCCCATCCTGTTGTTTACCTACCGAGCACTCGTCGTCTTTAACGCAAATAATGGATGGTCTTCATGGTGGAGTTTAATTTTTAATGTACAGCCTATGTACGTCTTGCAGGAACTTCGCTTTTTGTTCCGATTTCCCCTTTTTAACTATGTATCTTCCAAGTCTTTTGGGTGCAGTCTAATTGCTGTTGTGCTGCAGTTCATATTCCAAGTCTTAGTCATTTTTTTTGCTGCACACTTCTTTAAGTTGTAACATTTGTATGTTTTCCCTCCTCCTGTTTGATTGCTCAGTACAAATCACAACAACTGTGCTCCAAACGAGCTATGTTGGAAGGAATAGAAACTATTCCAGACCGATTGATTGCAGCAGTGTTGAGCAGAAAAAATGCACCTCTTGGATTTGAAGGCAGCTTTTTAAGTTAATTAATAAAGTTAACGTGACATGGTTGTTACAACTCTTAAAACAGACTTATTCACCTGAGACATATATATACTGTATAAGGATTCTTATGCAAGGCGTTTTTTTTTCTCGGTGTAACACCGGCTACTACCTGGCTAGCAGAAAGTCCTGTTGATAAACCCTCAACTGTGACTGTGGCTACTCTCTGGAATGGCCATGGAGTATATTGTTTGTGGGTTTTAGAAAACAGTATATTTGTATAACAACTGCAAGGCCTTAGTGGGACATATTTGTTTAACGTTCTCGCTAACATTGATGTTTATTATACTAAAAATGACCACTATAAATACGAAATACCGAGTAGTGAGCTAGCGCTAAATTAGCATGCTAAGATAATAGTCGCTAGCTATTTGGGAGTTTAATTCATTTGTTTACTGATTCGACAATCGACGTGTTCGGATCTTAATAGTGTCAAGATTTCGCGTTTGTTGTGTGCACACTAAACACAAGTGCGTGTGTGGTTATTGTTTTTGCATATTTTTGGTCGGGTTGTCATCTCTGCCAAGCTAGCCCGCTAATCGCTAGCTGCGTTCGCTAGCATCTCTGTTCGCTGTGTTAACCAGCCCATTGCGGCAATATGAGGCCACCGGATCTTAAAAAAAAACGAGCTTGAATCAGCGTCTTGACTTTACACATCAAGAAGTTCACAGCTAAAGACCAGCCTTTTGTGATAGTGTTCATTCACTCGTAATAATACAGCTAAAAGTGCCTCTAGTCTTGCAATAAACGTTAGCTTTATTGACAGCCTTTGTTGACCCTAAACGTAGTTTTGAGCACAATGATGTGTTTAAAGCCATCAGTTTGTGGCTGTATTTCTTATAAGTTTAATAAATCTGAATATATATACATTTTTAAGTAACATTCCTAAACAGCCAGCTGTAATGAAAGCAGTACATCTGTACAGTGTATCCATATGCTTCACTCACTACCTGCTTTATATGTGGTATGATGAGGACCATAGGATACAGATTCTTTGCTAGACAAAACAAATAAACAGTTGGAGAAATAAGAAACACATAGAAAGCAAGTAACTACGCTCATTAAAAAGTCCCATCAACATTTGTCAGCATCAACTTTTTTTCAAGCAGACGATCACATTTCTTCCACATCCCCTGTCTGAGAGTACAGTTAAGAGGTTCTTAATCAAATGTATGAGGCTATTTGAGCCCAAATAAGGCAAAACATCTTATTTACAAGCTTTGTTGAATCGTATCATTCCAGTTATAAGAACAGTATGCATACATTATTGCTTATACAGTTGTTTTCTCGGATCAAAAGATAGGCCAGATGTGGAGTTGGAAATTTATATATTTCCTAACAGGCTGAAATATTTACTTTTTACTTTGAACGTGTGCTCTTCAGTACGTTGCATCCACTGATGTTTTAGTGTGTCAGCTTATTTTGCAAATTGTTGTATTGTGCAGGAACATCTTTTTTTTAATGGTTCCTGGCTGGTTTTATGCACTCACATTTTAAGTGCCCCGTCGCGTAATTATTGCTAATCACAGTAACCGTCACAACAATTATAACGAGCATATGCAGTCCATTTAAAACTGGTAAGGATTGTTTCTCATTCTGCCCGCTTTGATAGTAAACAAATTATTTAAGGATTAACAGAATAATTCCTGTCAAAATGTTTCAATATTGGCAGAGGTCAACAGTGATGTCACCCTATTGCTCACATCCACATGCCTAGTTGCAGTAAGAAAGTGTAAAGGCTGCTAAGAGCACTGCTACAAGTTCTTTTTTTTTTACTTAAAATAAGGTATTAGCTGAAAGTTTAAAAAGCAAATTTCCTAGTATGTATGATTGCGTAATGATGCAGTTTGATAAACTCTTTTCATGCTCATAATCCGCTTTAATGAATCTGGAATTGGCAAGGCCACTATGCAAACTCATCAGGTTGCAGGTTTTGGCGTTAATGCAGAATAATGAGCACCAGTGAGGAAAGATTTTTGCAATGCTGTTATAATAGCAGTGTTATTACTATCTAATCATCTCTAAAGACAAGAAGCTCCTGGGACTATTTGTGTGTGACACATCAATATGAGATCTGTGGATTTGGGGGCTTTATAGACGTTTATCAAGGGTGATGTAGGGATTTGTGTTTCTCCAAAGGATGGAAGAAGAGAAACAGTAGGATACTAGTTATTTTCACGTCTGTCCTACATTTTATTGATTTATGACAAATATGTGAATGTAATGTACAGTACTCTTAAATGACTTTAGTTGTTTAGTGCTACCTAAATAAACTCAATAGAACAGTTTACCTTTTAAAAAGACAGACTTTGCCTTTGTTTTTAAAGGTGTCATGTTGTGATTGCTCACTTCTCATTTCTAATATTGCTGCCTGCCATTCTTGATGACCATTATAGAGTTAAAAATATCACAAGTTCTCCCAACTGGGTTTCAGGAGCTACTAAATTTGGATATGACTCACAGTCTGTAGCCCTGCTTTGCACCGCTGACCTGGTATCATTTAGGCAAGAGGTTGCGCCTGCATGCGAGTCACAAGCCTTCTGCATCTGGAGGACCTGTAAGCTTGACCATAAATGTTATTTCATTTAAGTAATATAATGCCGATAGGTTTGCCCAACCATAAACTGCACAGATGTAGGTGGGTAGAAGAGAGATGAATGAGACGTTAAACTGATTAGTAGATTGATTGGCACCATAGTTTCCTGATTTACATTTTATAAGCTAAACCGTTCTCAGATCGTAGCATTTCAAGTCCCATCATCCTACCCGGGCATTCCTCACATGACGGTCGCTGGACACCATAGCAAATAAAGAGGATAGACATTCCTCAGCTGTCACTTAAACCCCTCCTCTAGTCACTATATATTTCTGTCCTGTCTTTCCTTTTACTATGCTACAGGTCAGTGCAATGTTGCCCACAGAGTTTCACCAGTAAAACAAGGCAACTAAGACTTGTTGCTGTAGAAAATACCCTCAGTGACCTACAGCTGAACTTGTCTACTGAGCACATACCCTTTGCTGGGGTGACGAGGTTCAGTTCAGCTTAGTACGTTAGCATGCTTAGCATGTCTCAGTTCTTGTGCTTTTTTTATTTTTATCTTTTTATATGATAAAACTCTAGATCTCAAGATCTATGAACACTATCGTGCTCTGTCTCCTTGACAACGGTTTGGAAGGTTACCAGTCACTTGCGTTGGTGGATTTGCATGGATGGAGTGGGAGTTGCATAACAGCCTGAGCAGAGAGAGTCTGGCTGTATTTGAAAGGAGAATCAACCTTACAAATGAGTAATGAAACCATTTTGAAGCATGTGGTAGACAAAAAACATTGACAAGATGACTATTTCTTTCCATCCGACCAGCTTCAGTCATATCGTCACATGACATAATTGCTGTAAATTTTACTGCGGCCCCAGTCTTGAGATTCTCAGCTGTGTCTGAGGCACAGCTCAGCTCACTTGGCCGGTCAGAGGAGCAAAAATACCTTTTAGCGTGTCCTTGCGCTCCTGTTAAAGGCAGCAGGACATGTCATGGAGAGGCTTAATTAGGTGAGACAACCAAAATGTGTGTGCTTAAGATTATGTTGACGTCCTCCTGTTGTCCTTAACTGTTTTGTTAGCTATAAAGTTGCAGGTTACTTACTTAGACTATACGATCCAGCATACTCCATCTGAAGCTGAACAGTCGACGCATGATTGCGGGACATTTGTTTTTGCGCACACTTTTCAGATTCCACCAGTCACAGGAACAGAGGTCCTGAGAAACCCCTTCTGCTGCAGTATATGTCACCGTGCAGGTTTCTTCCTGCCAGAGTCTACACTCCGTCCATGCATTTTGGCCACAAATCTATCATGAAGAAAGTACCACACTTTTCAGCAGACATACTCCTTCATACACGATGTCTGCACAATCTCAATCCATGAGTATTTGGCTACTGGACTAATTTAGTGTGTTTGAGGAATCGTACAGTTGAAGGTTCAATTGCATTTCTATATTGCTGAACACGCCCACAATTTTCTGACGCAATCACGCAGTACTTGGAGCATGCACCTGTGCGAAAAAGTTCAGCTTGGGTCTTGTGTTGAGAAGGTTGGGTGAAGCTACGCTGAGAAAAAAAGACGCAATTTTCTAGGGGTGCACGATAAATCGGCCGGCCGATCTATCGACCCCGATTTCCATAATTTTGGGGTATCGGAGATCAGCCGATGCATGAGAAACCGATTTTTCCGATTTTGTTTTTCTTTTTTTTTTTTTTTTTTTTTTTTTTTAGTTTTAACAACAATTGTCTAACCTTCACTTATATTTCAGAACACTACCTCATGGCCAGTTTAAACAAGTTTGTATTGTTTCTAGGATATTGTTCAAGGGTACGTTTTTCAATAAAATAAGAATGGAAAATTGTAGGTGCATTGTAAACTTATAACACATGACAATGTTGCTTATAAAACAAAATCGGTATCGACCAAATTCGGAATTGGCAGGTCAGACTTTTTAGAAATCTGTGATCGGCCAGAAAACGGCAATCGGTGCACCCCTACAATTTTCATCATGCAGCTATGTCAATGAGAGTCGGTTCCAGCGCTTTGGATGGAGTATGCAGGGCCATTCAGTCTGCCTAATTTTATCAGGGATTTAGCTTAATGATTTGCTTTAACACTGACTTTAAAATTTGATTACTTTTTTTAAAATTTACCCTTTATTTATCCAGGTACAGTAGTCTCATTGAGTCACGCAAACTCACATCACTTTCCCTTAAAAATAAATAAAAAAGGCCACACTAGACCTTCAGACTCTTTGTCATGGCCTAATGTCGTCGTACAACTGGCTCATCACTTATACATTTCTAACACATTGCTGAATACATTAAAATGCAACTTAATTATTCATGAACTGGAATCTAGACAGTCTAGATTTGACTTTTCTTTGTCTAGCTCATGTTTTAACCCTATTCTGTATTTGAATATGATTCCTTTTTGTCATATTTCAGTGTTTTGTTGTGTATAAACCTATTTACAGCTTAGGGTATATTTTGGCATTTGATTGTGTATCATATTTAGATTTGTTTTTTCCTCTTACATTTGTATTTACTTTGTGAATATGGTTATTGTAAATACAACAACTTTAAAATACAGCTTTACAATCTACAAGTACAGTAAATGAAATATACAGTATTTATCATCTACATGAAGGAAAACAATACTACAGAGGTAAATTCCAACTCTTCTTTGTCATGCAAATGATGAAAACATATGCACCATTATGTTTTGGTTATTGTTTATCAGTGTACTTGCACTATAGATGAATATACTTCCTAACTAGAGCTACAGGTCATCAGAAGCAACGCTGGATTCCAGTCCTGAGATAATCTGTCACACAATTGGAAGCTCAGCCTGCTTGATGGCTGAGAATGTTCATTTTAGACATGAAGCCCAGCGACATGTATATTTTACTCCAGTATAATTGTCAGATGTCTTTCTTGTCAAGCTGGACTTATTTAACGTTTCTTTCCACCTTTTTGTCAACCCTGTAATCAACTTCAGGAAGTCTTTGTGGCGTTTGCACACAAACACTTTGCAACATGCTAGTTCATCCGCTGATTGTGACACATCAGTGCTCAAGATTGTGTCGAACTTGAACTAAAACGTCTCAGTGGAAGTCAGATTTGTTGGTGAGGTTTTTGTCTGAAAATGGGAATTTATGGCAGATTGCCATAGTTTTCCAATATGTTCTCTAATAATATAAAGATGAAATTTTACATTGAGCGTTTTATCTGTTTGCTGCTTCTGTACTGTTTTGGATAGTGAAAATGTTCAAACAGTTGTTCACTGGGGATGCATCTTGTTCCTAATACTGATTTGAGTACCGTACTTGCTGCCGTACACGTTGCACTACTGTATAAGTTGCATCAGTCCAAATATATCCACTGAAGTGTAAAAAACACAAATAAATTGCTTAGCTGTACTAATTGCATCTATTATCTGTCACTGCTGATGCGTTGCGTTTATGCGCCACCATTGACCACTCGGAAACATGGGCCCGTGTTGTGCCAAAAATCGATTGGCTGCCAATTGGTGCATGGGAGGACTTTAACAAGAATTTAACAAGATTAACACTTAAACAATTATTTGTTTGCTCTGAATTATATCAAAGGTGTGTCTCAGCTTAACGTTTCCTTAATAAATGCACTATATTGATGAAATCAGCTGCATTTCTCCTGTGCAGCGCAGCGAAATGCAGCTGATTTGACTTTTGCTCCAGGAGTTCCAGTGCAAGATGAAGGTGGCTTGGTATGGCAAATCCAAGTGCATGAAGTGGACTGCAGTCTGAACATGTACTGTTTTTTAGTTCTACTTACGACCTTCTGCGAACACTCAACATGGATAGGATGTAGGAGACATCCCCACCAGAAAATCTGGAATAATGAGGATTACAGTGACATTTTTTTCTCATGAGTATTGCTGCAGGTTGGAACTGGTTCACCTGGGAATGAAAGAGGAATTCCTCACCAGAGTAAACCTGCTGCCACGTATATGAGCAGTGCTGACTAGACTGGACAGGGACATGACCTTGCTCTTAAATTGTATTTCACGTTGTTCAAAATGTGTCGTTCCTCCTCAAGCCTTTAACAAAATGCCAGTATTGGGTTGTAAAAATAAACGAGCCTGGATTCACTGTTGCAAATGAATTTAGTAAACCTGTCTGATGTTGATGCACACTTTAATATCTATTACACTCAAACTGTTTGTCGGACCTTCCTCCATATTAAGCGCTTGAAATGGTGTGCAGCTCTATTAAATGCTAATATGTTTGTGTTTAAATGATCTTGTTAGTTGCCTTAAAAATCATTTCCAGCACTTGCTTTTCTGACTTCCACTGCTCTTTTTTTTATTTTTTTTATTTTTTTCAACCCCTGCAAACTCTTGAGCTGCTGTGAAATGTTTGTAGGATGACTTCAGCTTGTTTTTTTCCTACCCTGTGGCACACGGTGCCGGTCTTCTACTTTAGCCAGGTCTTGAAGCCTTTCTGCTGTTTGCTTGATGGCAGTCACTCAAAACGCTGAGGGTTTTTGTTTTTATGAGCTGGTAATTTTGAACTCAAAACACCTGGACCTCATGAATTACTTGGTGTCATAGAATCAACAGCACATTAAAGGAAAGTACTTGTCCCATTGTCTCCGGAAGTGTAAGGTTAAAAGCTTTGTTTTTAATTCCTAAAATTGTTGCATCTTAAGCTGACAAAATGAGGAATGCAATTAAAGATGCTTTTGAATTTAGAAAGCACAATTTTCTGCTTATTGTTCAAGGAACTTGCAACATAATGTACTCAGAGGTTTGCATTTTTCTCTTGGATGAAATTAGTTTGATTTTCAAAAATACACATTTCTAACCAAACAACCTAAACAACTTTTGCTTAATGTACTCCTAGAGACCAGCTCATCTTTGAAACTTTATGAAAACAAGTATCCACACAAGCCTTCTCTTTCTTATGTTGCATCAACCGTATATGACTGTTTATGCAAGTGAGCTCTTGCCGGTGATGCTCCATTTGCAGAGAAGTGTCAGGCTTGGACTTCGCCTTCTGATTCAGATAGATGTGCATAATTATGGTCTTTGTGTGTGCACTTAGTTGATGTTAGAAATTAGAGCAGGGCGATATGGACATAAATGAATATCTTGATATTTTAAGATAAATCGCGATATACTATATATATCTTGAGATTTTTCTTTCCATAAAGTAATAACAAAAATATATTTCTGAATCAAAGCTTTGTCCCAGTTGTCACAAAGGCGCATTTATTACCAACAGCTGTAAATGTACAAAGTAATTGTCTAAAAAATAAACTATTTATATATATTTTGTTTTTTAGGCATTTATTTACATATACAGGTTTCAAACATTTGATAATGTCCATAGAAAAATCAAAGCAAATATGTTCTTGTTTTTAGTATTTCACCCTGTTTTACGGCACCCTGATATATTAATAAATCTGAAGTCTGATTCTAATAAAGTATATTCATTCAGCTTTTGATAACCTTTTATTAACAAAGCTCTGACTCTGTTGTTTTTTTATTTTCTTTCTGAACGTGGACGGAGCCTTGTTGTTCAAGCTTGTTTGTGCTTTACTGGTTTACATCTGTGTCTAAATATCAGAAGAACACGCAACAAATAAATCACCCGTAACTGGATATTTGTCTCTGTGTTTTTTTACTGCAAAGACAACTTTATACCATGCCACACTCTAAAACGGTTAATTTCCTGGAGAACACCAAACCTCTGCTTTGTAGCAGCTACCCAGTCATTTTAACACCTATCAGAAATTTAAAGGCCTTTTGTTTTTTTTTGCCAAAAGGCAAGTGATCTCTTCCTCCTCCATTGATGCCATGATTTAAATGGTGAGAAATGAAGGAATTGGTCATGAGCGAATTAAATTCAGGTACGGCATGGCTGTAGGAGGGTCTGGAGATTTCCTGGTGGGCTGGTCTGATGTGTGGGCTGCAGGACCTGTTTGTTAGTTGTTTTTTTTTTTTTTTAAAACATCTTTTTATTAGCAACATATAAACGCTGAACACTGCTGAGGCTGCCAGCGCTGTCTTTTTTTATTTATTTTTTTACCTGTTAATCAATCCAGTAGGCGTGTCGGCGAATGACCAGTCGCCGACCTCAATTTGTCCCAAAGGTAAATGCTCATTGTCTTTGGAGCTGCTCTGGGTGGACGCTCTATTATGAAGTCTCAACTCTCTGGATATATTTGCATACGTACGTGTGGACGGACATATGCTGGAGTATACTGGGCGCTTTGTTCTGATTCTGAAGTGCTGCAAGTGGCTGTGGAGGGGCGGGTTTGTATTCAGTGAGGGGAAAATGAGGGGTGACATGAAGGTGCAGACTGGAAGGAAAAACTGGCAGATTTATAATTGTAGGTAGAGTACAGGTTGTCCCCGGTTTACGGCCGAGATCCGTTCTAACGGCTTGGCCGTATACCGATTTAGCCGTATACCGGAT
>JARVLU010000646.1:15917255-15927506 GCA_031762415.1 Simpsonichthys santanae
AAAAAAAAACGAAAAAAAGATAAAATGCTGCAAAAAAAGTCCGCGAGGGTTGATGACGTCACTGGGGGGCGACGGCCATATACGCGAAATGCCGTAAACCAAGTCCGCCGTAAACCGGGGACAACCTGTATATGACTCTTGTAAATGAATCCTCGAGGCTTAGTGGGATTAACCTGTCTAAATAAAGGTTGAATGAATATAGCTTTATATCGATATAGTCTAATTTTTATCGTGAATTAAATTATGTCGATATTTTTAAAATATCGATATATCGCCCAGCCCTACGCATCGTTTGCTTTGAAAGACCCTGTCAGACGATGTCATTGCAGTCTCTTTAAACCAATGGGTCTAAAACTTTTTCTTTTAGGGTCTCCCTTTGAAGAGATTAAATTGATTTAAACAAATGTTGATTTCTGTTTTATAGAGCATACATAAAAGGTCACTGGGTTCAAAAAATGCTACAATGTTAATAGAGTTTAAAATGAATAATGAATGCACCAAAATCCCTGAGGTGGAATGTCAACAGTATATCTTTTTATCAATTCATGAACCTGAATATCTAGGCCAAAAGCATTTTTTTTTTTTTTTGTAATTTATGTTTCATATATTTTGATCTAAACTGTGTAGCAACATGCACTTGGTGTGGATATTTAAAAGTTATATACAATATAAAGTTTGGTACTTTTTGAAACATCGGCAAGATTGTATGGATGTATTTTGATTGAAGAATTGTAAAATATAAAGGCAGATGATTAAGACCCAAGACTGCATTTTTCCATACGGACAGAGTGATGGTAGGAGGGACCTGTGTTGGAGATTTCAGGCCAGAGAGGAACAGGAAGTGGCTGTTTATTTTTCTCATTTCCTCTTTGAGGCTCCACTAGTGAGCCTGCTTCTTCTACCCCTTCAGCTTTTTATCACTGACACCAGCATCACATAGACACATGGAAATACACAATTTATTTACACATCTGCCTGCAATGACTTGCCCTGTGCTTCACCTAAAATCACTCAAGTCTGAAGCCAAATGTACATTTACTTTAAATTAAAGCATTTATGTGGAGTGTACTTGTTTAGCCACATGACTATTCAGTATCTAAATAGAAGTTTGCTATAAATGTCTGCATGTTAGTTTTGCTTTAGATCACATTTTGGTTTAGTCTATTACTATTTGTAGAACAAGTTCTAGTAGCCATTTGTTGTGATGATCTAAGTTTATGCTGGCAAAGGCAGTTAATTACTGAAATGCCTGCTAGGCAGACGCTGGCATCCCTGCTATTCGTTTGACCTCTTGCATTAGGAGCTTGTTGGCGTGAAGTGTGACATAGGGTGCTGTGACTCATGTTTATTGCCTTTTTAGTCGACTGACTGTCAGTGACTGCTGCCTGAGCTCTCGTCTGTTCTCTGTCCTGTAGAAACTTTCACATAAAGGCTCCATTGTATGGAATTACCAACAGAAGTTGTTCCTCTCCATGGCTGTATGACCTCTCAGCCTGTTCATCCTTGTGCCACCTCTCACCTTTGTCCCCTCACACGGAAACAAACTTGCATCTCAAGTGGGGCTATTGTTTTTGCTGCTGCGCGAAAGCCCCAGTGAAGGATACGGTTAAAGTCTCGCTGACATTTTTTTTTCGCCCCTCTTCCACAATCCTGGTCTTCTTTTTCCATGGGAATCCCAGAACCATATATGGCTGTCCTCGGTAGCAGCAACAGCGGCTAGAGCGCTGAAGGCAAAGGCTATGTGAGTGTTTGTAGGCTGGTTACAGCTCCAAACAGAGCTCATCTAGTTATGGGACCCAGCTGGTCACCCTGCAGTGCTTCAACCCTCCCCCTCATACCCTCTGGCCTCCCAAACTCTGTCAAATGCACACGACTTGAGTTCTTTGTCTTGTTCTTACCAATGTACCATGTCACTAATTAAACCCAAATGCGCTGATCATAAATGGTTTTATATGTTATCATGTCTGGGATGATGTTTTCATTTTTATTGTGCACACCCTGCCTCATTGACCTGTCCAACACTGAGATATGCAAACGCAGGCATATAATACACTCATACTTACATGCAGGCGACCAGAAGGAATTCCTTTTGTGGAAGTGGCTGTGCTCCTCTGAGCTGGTGACGTAGCTCGTGAGGAGTGGTCAGAGTGCAGAGGCCTGAAGCCCCAAGGCTAGGAGTAATACTTATCTGGGAATTCCTTCACTGGTATTTTAGTCCAGTGCCTTACTCTGTACTGGTTAGGTGGTTTCAGAGAAGAGTTGTACTATTAAACGTGGATGAAAACGTTGAGATGAGTTCTGAGCTTGAGCAGAAGTTCCTTCGTTGTTTATTTTGTTGGTTTTTATGGGAAAGAGCTTGTGTTTGATCAGGCGCCAATGTCTCAAAAAAGCTTTTATTAAATGTTATTTTAAATGATCAGTTTACTGAAAATGACTTGTGCACCAATAATCTCTAGCAATCTTTATTTTGTGCCTGCAATGCTTTGGGTTTCACCCAAAAGCTTAAATGATCTCATCACTTTCCTGTCAAATACTAGAAAGTTTTGGCCGTCGTCTATTTCCTAGCAAAAATTTCATTTCTCCCATGTGACAAGAAAAGAAACAAACAAAAAAAAAAAAAGTACTGAAGCAAAATATGATTTTGAGGAATGGGGATTCAACTAAATTGATTTGTCTATTTTGCATTACCGTTACTGTTTTTCTGAAGTGTTATTTTTTTTAAGGTTGAGATTTTCCCAAGCGAAAGGCGTCACATCTCCAGTACAGTCGTCCCTCGCTCCCGCTTCACTTCTTGTGGCTTCACTGTATCGCAGTTTTTTTTAAACCCAGTTTTTTATATTGTGTGTTCTGTACATGCCGTGCAGTACTGTACATTCATCTCTCTGTCGTCATCTTCAACACGTTCACCAAATTGTTTAAGCATATGAAGCATTTATAAGGGAGTGGGAAGGGTTTATAAAGCCTTAAATATAAATAATAAAATAAATATAACGCCACTACTTCGCAGATTTTCACCGGTCGCGGGGTTCTCTGGAACGTAACCTCGATAGGTGAGAGGGATCGCTGTACTAATAACTCAATCCCTCAGTTGTTTTAAAAAAAATGTTTTAATTTATATTTAAATAATCTGGCATAACAAAAAAGCCTTGATTGTATAGCTTTTTAAAGAATATCCCTTTGGATTAGATTATTTTAATGTTTGGCAATGTGACGTTATATTCTACTTGCAGATTCATATAGAAAATGGTTACAAGCTACTGATTATAACTACAGTAGTCCCTCGTTACGTCACGGTTTGTTTATCACGGGCTCTCTCTATCGCAATTTTTCAAAATAAGACTGGACATGGCACACAAGTGGCTGATTGATGGATGAGCCACACGATCAGTATGGAGTTTTTATTTAAAATAAATTGTTTTATGTTTAGCACCTGCTGCACATTTGTGCAGTCCTGAGCTGCAGATAAAGCTTCCTCCTGCAACTTTGTGCAGCACTTACTGCTGCAGGATAAACTTACTGCTGCAGCTGAGAAGTGGGCGTGGCCAAGAGCGCTTGCAGGTGACAAAGAGCAGAGGAGGCAGGGAGCTGAAATCATGACATTATGTGCCTTTTAGAGCTTTAGAGTTTAGAAACATTGTTTAGGATATTACTAGAGTGTGGGAAGGGTTTAAAACACCTTAATATATAAATACTAAAATAAATTACTGCTTACTACTTATACTACTGCGGGGCTTTAGTGTATGGCTCCACCACAATAAACGAGGGACTGTTGTGCATTAAAATTGCTTAAATCATTACTGTTGTATTAGACTTTCAAGTCTGTCAGCACATCCCTAGACACTGAAAATTATAATCTCCTCTTACGTGTGCTTTTGTCATAAAATGTCTGTCTCAACACCTAGGCGTCTCACCTCCGACAATATTACCAAGAGTAGGCATTGCCGTTAGACCTCTGTCCTGTTTTATGGTGTCCTCTTCTTTTTGTCCGTCTTTCTGTCACCATGTCTTGGTTGGGATGTAGTGATAAATTGTCTGTTTGACGAGACAAATTTGGGATTTTGAACAAGATATCCTAAACATTTTGTATCCATATCAACACTGTTTAGTTAGACTTCATCCTTTAAATAAAAAAAATAATAATAATTCATGTTAGTTTCATTTCAGATCCTGTCACATGACGTAGTGTACTGTATTTGTCTTTGGTTAGAGTCAGCTTAAGGATAGGCTTGTTTTTGCATCTCCAATGCTAATTTGTGTTGTGAAAAGTCATCTGACATGAATGGTTTAGAAGCCACAACAGCAACTTTCTTAAGTATTCTCAAGTCTGCACTCTGAATGTGTAACAAAAGAAGTAAAAAAAAAAAAAAAAAAACAGAGGAGTTTTCAAGTGTATTTTTGCTATGGAGTGATGTTTAACTGCTCCCCCACCTCAGAACAAATAAAGATAAACCACCAAAAGTGGCAGCAGTAGTTTTACATGTAATGTTTTTTGCCATCTAAACTGTGCAAAGCAGAAAAAAAAAAGATTTGTTGTAGCATATGGCCTCTACTAGTTTAATTGAAATTGATCTAAAAGGTCGAGAATTATTCTGTCTTGCCCTTAAGAGCTTGAAAGAAAAAAAAAATGGCTACTAAAATGTTATTTTTATTATTTGTTTGTTGATGTCTCTGGTTGGTTTGCATTTTTGAAAGTTAGAACAAAATGTTTTAGAATTTGGAAGGTCAAGATTTGACTGACTTAACTTTTTTTTAGATTTTTCTACCTGGATTATTAAGCATCAGGATGTCAAGCTTTCCACGTTAGTGATTTTAAATGCTAATTTGAATGATGCACCTGATGCAAATTCTTAAAGTCCTGTTTTATTGCCATTGGAGGATGTAGGTGGAGTGTATCCACTATTTATCTCACAAACTGTTTCAGCTCATGCTAATGGTAGATTCTGAATTATCATAAAATTTGATCTTAAACTGACAATGACTTCCTTCCTGATTTTCTGATAAATTATTGTTTTGAAATTGTAATTTCCTGTGTTTTTGTGCTGCATTGCTAACCACGTCACAAAGAGTAATGAATTAGCAAATGTTTTCACGGGAAAGCCACACGACACTTAAATGTATCGACCTATTTAATGGAGTATTCTGTGTTCATTGATTAGATTGATGCTGATTATGCTGTTCCAACAACTTCCTAGAAATGTCAGTTTCTGTAATAAAAAAGTGATTTTATTAGAACCGACAGCAACTTGTATGTCTCACAAGCAGATTGTGTATCTGAGGTTGTCAAATGTTTTGCGACTGCTTGGATTTTGAGTATTTTCTTTGAAGCCATTCAAGATGGATGCAAAATGATGGATTAAAGCAGAGTCACGAGACAAGTTATAGGAAACCAAAACAAATCCAGCCAGCATAAAACTTAAAATCCAGGCTCAGGAAACGTGTGCAGGCCTTCAGTTATTTATTCGTCCTATTGCCTTTCCTACAAGGACTTTTCTGTTTGAGACACACTCGCTAAACCAGTTTAAATAGTTACGTGGATGTTTAGTAGTAACTCACGTCATGTCTGAATACTTATATGCAAGCTCAGCACAGGCCTTATTTCCGGACATATTGTCTTGTTTGACGTAGGATTATTAAACACAATAATTTACATAATTAAATTAATTGACAGATCACCTTTACTGTTTCATATTCAGTTTTCTGAAATCCTTGATATATACGATTCATGTAGAATACAAGTACTGTATACAAAGTTTTATTGCTACTAGACATTCCTGCTTTTCACTGCACAGTCCTAAGGTAGAAAGTGAACTTCTTGACCCATGTCAGTAGCACATGCAACAAGGTAATGCAAGTAAATTCTGTGATACCTGAGGATGCTATTATACTTTTATTGTGAACACCAAAGTATCCCTCTCCTGTCCTTCAGGCCATTGCACCAAGCATTATCTTGATGCAAGCTGTAACTCCAGCACCTGTCAACCACAGAAAATTACAACCATTACAGGATCAGTTAAGTTGGAGCCCTTCAGCTGCTGCGAGCAGTCTGCGTATGAAGGAACCCGTGACGTTGGAAAGAGGGCGGCTTGCCAGCTTCACTACACCTTAAGGGCCATGTTTCCATTATTAGACAAGAAAGAGACTGAAGAGATAATGTGTGGGAGGAATGATTAGAGGTGTTTTTTTTTTTTTTTTTTTTTCATATATGGGTTGACATGTTTTCCATCTGAAGCAGGAAGTTGTAAGGGTAGGTTTTAAAAATATGGCTTGCATGACCAGACAAAGAATTTCAACACATCACGTTGAAAAACTATTGCCACTTGTACCTCACATCCTCTTAATGATGATAATCAAATGCAAACTTTGAATTACAGCTGACGGGTATTTGACTGTCAGTGCTGTATTTTCCAGCATATAAATCGCATTTTGTTGCATAAATTTGCAAGTTCTGCGACTTATGTGCAATTTTTTCCCCCCCATACGCATTAACTTTTGACTGACGCTTGAAATGTTCATTCTTTCTGACATGAACCAAAGTAAACATTACCATTGGCAGCTGCTAGAGGTGCAAGAAGGCTCCGTGGTGGTGTGCCATCCATCCATCCACCCGTTCATCGCGGCTCCAACTGTGAGCTCTACACGGTTCCTCCACTGCCGGAGCGGGGAGGAAGGGGGCAGCAAGGCACATGAGTCGCAATGGATGGATGGATAGCGCCACCCAGATGAAATGGAGCTGTTTTGACCATTAAATAAATACATAGTCAACGTGACGGGTCAGTGGTGATGCATAATAAATGTGACTTATATGTCGAAAAATACGGTATATGTGCTTTCTGCAGTTGTGGGTGTATTAGCTTGGATGAAGACAATAATGCATCGTGCTAATGTGCCTTTTGGTGGGAATCTGTTTAGATCGCCTCAATATTTGTTTGGAATACAAACTGAATCAGAACTTAAACGGTGCTTTTTATGCCCTGGATTGATGTTTATGCAAGAGGTAAAAGTTTCACTATGCTAACAGGTTGATAACTTTCACTTTATTTTCTTACCTTGATTACCAGTTGAACATCATTTAGACAATGTAAGAGCCACATTATAGTTAGTGGCCAAGCCTTTTCTGCTTAGAAATATGTGTTGATTTAGATCTCAAGGTAATTTAATTTGTCAAATTCTACTGAACAGCCAATCAGACGCTGTTATTGTGATCGCTGAAGTTCAGACTTGTGCTGTGCTGAAAACACATTCAGTATGTATTTCACAAGCACAAAGACAGGTAATTTAGACGTGATACTTTTAAGTGAGTCCCAAAATTAATGCAAAGTGGTGTCGAGTTTAAAAAGAACAAACGATCGGATGTAGATGTTGCACAGTCTGTAGCAAAGCCAGATAAACCCCCCAATTGTCAAATTTAGCCCAAGACGCTCTGCTCCTCCTGAGCACCCACATTCAACTAAACCACAACTATTAATCACAAAATACATCATGTACATCATATACAAATACACACAAATTGTCAGATAAGCCCAGTGAGCCCTTAGGAGGCACTCTCTTCTCCTCGGGTGCTGTAAACGGCCCAAATTTGGACAAGGATTCCAGCCAGATAGTCGTGTGCCCCGAACGGGAGGCCGGCGTGCATTCATGTGTATCTGTTCCTCTTCTGGACGCTTTAGTTGTCCTAGCAACCTGAGGAAAGAGGGAGACTGCACAGACGGTGTTCATTTATGGGTTTGTTTTATACTAAAGTGGAAATTATGTCAGCTTTCATGTGTTTAGCATCTTGATTCCAGTGATTTGTTTCAAAAAGAGTTGAAATGATAGCTGCAGGACAGGTACACCAGAGAGAGTTGCTTTTTATCTGAGATTCTAGGACATTATGTCCACTGCAGTTCAGTTCACCTTATACATGTCTGACATGATAAAAAAAACTTTTGGGTCTCAAGAATTTTGTGTAAGCACTGTAGGCTCTTCACCTCCCTGTTGGGTTCTTGGTCATTTTCTCCCTCACAGGCATGGAGATGGAGAAAAAGCTTCTATTCTCCTCATACTTTTGACTTTTATGTAATTTCTGTCTCCTAATTATTTTGAGTTGACAAATTGAAACATATAACCCAAGTCTAATTTGAGAGCATGTTGCTTCAAAATACCCATTATCCCTTTTTCTTCTCCATTTAAAAGCAGCTGCAGCTCAGATATTTTTTCTATTGTCCAAATGTTGGGTCTTTTGGTAAGTGACAATTGCAGAAGTCATTGGATCATGACGCAATTGGCTAAAAAATGTTGCAAATTCAGACTTCCTAATGGGTGGGGGTTACAGCATTTATTTTTTATTTTAAATGCGCATTAGATCGAAAAGGAGGGCGTGAAAGGTGTTGAATGCTCTCCAAATTGTCTCTATTTAATTAAGGAGGCTACAAATTTAAAAACGGGTCAGGAGCAAAATGGCATGGAAAGCAATCGATGAGCATAAAAATGTAAACTAGAAAGTTCCTGGAGAAACTTTGACGGGGACTGCCAAGTTGCTGCCGATTTAAATTGTTTATTTGAGAGTACTATGTGTTGGGATTTTCTCTCAGCTATACCAACTTACAGCTGAATTGCTCTAAAAATGGCAATTATATTTTTTCTGTTTTAGCTAAGGCGGGCATCTTGGATATTTGATTTCCATTAGGCATGTGTAGCGACTCATTCTCAGCTATAACATACTAAATTTCAGCTCAATATCTCTAAGAATGACTGACTGATGGTCAATTTTGTGTTTGCTGCAGTAGCTGTGCCAGCCATCTTGAATGAAAATGGCTCCTAACATTAATCATTTCTAGAGATACATGTGATGATTACTTTCTGTGAGTTTCAAACAAATCCAGCAGTGAGTTTCTGTTTTCTTCGGGGACCTCTACACTCTTGAGTCAGGTGACTTGACAGTAGCAGTTCGTGGGAGGAGAGTTCGCTCATTCATTTCCTGTGGGAAAATATGACATATTTGTTAGTAAAATACATCCCCATGGTAGCTCCGATTGCCAGTAAAAGTAATAGTCCTCATCTCAAGATTGAGCCAATTGTTTTGATACAACTTTTGTGGGGGTACATGTTGCGGTTCGGGCCGCATTAACGGTGATGGAACAAAAATAAATAAAGAAACATAAAGAAACGCTTATTGGAGGCAGTGCATTGCCTTCATAATGCAATATACTGCTCTCCTGTACATTGCAATGGCAGTCCCCAAATATGTTGATTTGTCCTTCAACTTTTGTGCATCACTTACTGTTAAGTTTTGACAAATGTAAAGTTGAAACTCAACAACTTGGCATAAAATAATCATCATAATGTAGATGAACTTTAACAGCCTCCCACTTTATGTGTAGAGAATCCCAAAATAGAACTTATCACCTCCCAAACAAGTATCACTTTTGTTTTCATTGTCACTGGTGGTGCAGCTTGGTTTCTTGTAACTACAATGCCATTATGGCTATTATAATCAGGAAATTGTAGATGGCCTTTCTTACATAGATCATTTAGTTTTGTCCTTCCATCTTCCCATATCAAAAATTTGGAATAACCCGATGCAAGGGTGGTTATGACAACAAACATGGGAATGTGCAACTTTAGCGGTTTTGCTTCATGTTGCTATTGAACAGCAGCAATAGAATCTTGAGGGCATCCTAACATTTAGTTGAAAATGGATTTTATGATAAGAAATGTTATTTTGCTGATAGTTTCCAAAATGTTTTTGTTTTTTTATAAGCTATAAGTAATCATGCAACATTATTAGACAATACAAACTGCGTGGTTATATCATCTTTGTAAAGAAAATGTTAGGGATCTTTGTTGAACAGCTCTTAACCCATGAATGAATGGAATTCCTCACAAGACAGATTCCTGTCTGTGCTCCTGGTCGAGTTCATTTCATTCAAGGATAAGTCAAACATGCTTTTCATTTTATTGTGAACGTGGAGCGATACTTGTTTGGCTTGACATTAAACTTGAGTTTATGATCATCTGCTTTGCTCTAAAGTTGGTTTAAGTTGAAAGGTTTGTGTACGGTGATGCAGTTGTATTATCATCGTATTGAAGTCTAACTTTGATTTGGACCAAGTGAATGGTTCATTTCTTCAAAAGTACTTTATTTATATCGCCAGCACAAAATAACACAACTCTAACGATTAGAATAATACAAACCGGATTCCAAAAAATTTGGGACACTAAACAAATTGTGAATAAAAACTGAATGCAATGATGTGGAGGTGCCAACATCTA
>JARVLU010000646.1:15943859-15961831 GCA_031762415.1 Simpsonichthys santanae
TGAATAAAATATTAGATGTTGGCACCTCCACATCATTGCATTCAGTTTTTATTCACAATTTGTTTAGTGTCCCAACTCTTTTGGAATCTGGTTTGTATATTGTATGTAAACATCTGGTTTCAACTATATATGACAGTGCAGCTTTTTCCCTTAAATAAATTGATAAGTTTATTGTTGAGTTTAACTTTTTATTTTTACATTGAAATGATCTTTGTACAGCTCTATGAGCAGATCTTAGCTGAGAACGAGAAATTGAAGGCCCAGTTACGTGACACGGACCTGGAACTCGCAGACTTGAAGCAACAACTAGAGAAGGCCACACAGGTGAGTTTACACTACTTTATCTATTAAAAAAAAACTTTTTTGCAAAAATTTTCTTTTCTTATGTGCTCCATCTGTTATGTTTTTGCAGAGGCAGGAACGTTACGCTGATCGATCACAGCTTGAGCTGGAGAAAAGGGTAATTAACCAGTTCACCACACTTCCATTAGAGCTTCTGTGTTGTGTAACTCCATAACTGAAAAGATAACTTCTGCCTTTTGTGTGTGTCAGACTACTTTTTTAAAACGACTAGTGTTTAATCTGGTTAAAGCACCTCGGTAACACTGCTAATGGGTTTATGTCTGAAGGTAACAAGCAGGCCTCAGTATCATCTTGGTGGTGGTATGATGTTTCCCTGAGTTTTGGAACCGTTTCCTCTCCGCTGCTGGCTGTCGTGTCACTGTAGCTGGTGTCAACGGGACGCCCATAACACTGCCACCATTTTGTCTTTTCACCTGTTTTTAGACGTCAGTGGCAACGTGTGGTCACCCCCTTCTCTGTAAACTGCTTTTTTTTTTTTTTTTTCTATTTTACGTGTGGACGTGTGTCTCATTTAGCGCTGACAGTGTTTGCAGGATTGTGACCCAACTTGTGCATGTATGTTTTTATACTTCATATAGCCATACGGCCACGACGTGATATTTAGAAATATAGCAAAATTGACTAAAACACACATTTTACATGCTTGTTTTGAGAACTTCTTATTAAAAAAAAAGGGCCCCGACTTTAATTTCCACACATTTTAGACAATCTGTAAAGATCTATTTCTGCCTGTGGAGAAATCAATGCAGTTTAAATGGACGTCTGTTGGTGTGAACTTGCTGCTGCTTGCACACCCCTCACCAGACATGCGAGTGATGACGTGTGTGCTATCACAACACCCTCACAGTATTCCACTCCATGTTTCAAGCTTTTACCCATGTGTTCCAGTAAACTTTGTTTCTTTTGATATGTAGATATCAGCGTTAACTTCCCTTTTTTCCAACCAACAGGAAAAAAGAGCTCTAGAAAGGAAAATTTCTGAGATGGAGGAGGAACTAAAGGTACCGTCTCACACACACATATGGTTTATTAGCACATTTTTAGTGTAAGATGGGATTTATAAACTGTAAAACTAGAAAACTTTTAACATCAGGAAATTGGAGCAGTCATAACCCAGTGGTTCCCAACCCTGGTCCTTGAGGAACACCATCCTGCATGTTTTAGTCGTTTCCCTGCTCCAACACATGATGTAGTGATTTAATTACGTCCTCGTGTTCTGCAGAAGCCTGATAATTCCCCATTAATTAAAATCAGGTGTGTTGGAGAAGAATCAACTAAAACATGCAGGATGGTGTTCCTCAAGGACCATGATCGGGAACCCCTGGATTACCTACCAGGTGGTAAACAAGATGATCAGCATTGAGACTTTTGCTTTTGAACGATCAGGTTGTATTTGGTTTTATGGAAGACTGAATGAAGTTTCCTCCATCCCTGTGATACCAGGTTGTTTATTTTTAGCAGCTGGCAGGTTTGATCAGTCTCACTTTACCATTCTGTCTATAAGCATCATTCAGAAGCGGAAAGCTGTTAATCATTCCTCCAATGTCCTGAATCTCCCATTTTCTAACGGTCTCTCTCTCTCCTGTTTTCCCCTTTTCCTCCTCTTGGCCCCTCTTCTCCTTTAATTTAAATTGTTCTGTGTCTCATTAATCCTTTCTTTTTTGATTTGTTTCTCCAAACGCGTCTTTATTCTCCTCCTTTGCTACGTTTTTTTTTTTGTCGTCTCCTCCCATCCCGTGTTCTTTTTCCTCTGTCCTCCACCCTCCCTGCAGAACCTCCCCCAGGTAAAGCAGGTTCAGGCCCTGCGGCAAGCCAAGGAGCGGCTGCAGGCTGAGAATCGGGCCCTGGCCCGAGTGGTGGCGAAGCTCTCGCAGTCGGCCTGCAGCCAGCTGCCCGCCGTTGACCTCTAAGCCACGTCTGTCTGTCCACCACCATTTCTTCTTTCTTCTTCACTCCCCACCCCTCTTTTCCCCAGCCACATTCTTCTCATGCTTCATTTGTACCTCGCACCCATAGACAGGCAGGTGTCCAACTGTCCAACTTTGACTGGTTTCTGTCTTTTACCTCCCCAGAGCTTTTGGGTTTTTTTCAGATTGGGGAGGGTGTTTATTTTTATTATTTTTATTAATTTTACAACAGGACACTCTCCTTTTACAGTACACCTCTAGCAGGTGTTTTCCACAGCTGGCAGTGCTCTTAACCGTGTCATGGACAAATAAAAATACTTTTAAGTTGTAGTAAAAGCTCTGTAAAGGAAAGTGTCCTGTTTGAGGTTTCCTCAGAGGGAGCTCTGTTCACTTTGGCCTGTTCTGGCATCTTTGCATGAAGTTGCTTCTTATAGCATCTATTTATTTATTTGTTTTTTTGCAAATTACCAGACGAAACCTCGTCCTCTTACCACTACAGCTCCTTTATGGACGACTCCACTTTTCAAGTGCATGTTTTGCATATTTTGAGTCTGCCAGTATTAGTTAAAAATGTAAACATACAGTAAAGCGTTGCAAGAATCTCTTGTCTATTAGAAACTGCAACTCCTGTACATGCAACCCCAATTCTGGACGAAGTTAAGATGTGTAAAATGTAAAGTCAGAATGCAATATATTGTAGATGTCAAATGTACATTTTATTCACAGTGGCGCACAGTGAACATATTAAATGTTTAAACCAGGGTATTGTTGCATTTTTAGGGGGAAAATGGTAAATTTGAATTTAATGGCAGTAACTAAGAACGGAGGAGAGCAGCTGCTGGAATTTTTAGAGGGGAATGTTGTCCTATTCGTTTTATTTATTTATTTATTTTAGGGATACATGATATTGGATTTTTAGTCAATATGCCGATGTGGTAAACCTTGTTTGGCCAATACTGTACCAATATTTTTCCCCCAGACCTACCTACTTACAGAGACAACGTAGCTTTCTCTGCTGTGGAATTAAAATACAATATTCTGCATGGTCTTTGTCAATTTGATCTGATACCAAATGCAGATGCCAAAAAGGAGCTGAAAATAATGTAACACTTCAACTTGGACTATGTTTAATGTCAAATTTATTCATGACGTTTACTCTCTAACACAATGACAACACTCAAACAGCGCAAATTTGTACCTTTTAATATCCGTGCATTATTTTTGATGGAATAATCGATGTCCAATATTTAACCGTATCGATAATATCGGCCGATAACATGCCGATAATATCGTGCATCCCTAATTTATTTATATATTTATTGTTCAGTTTCGGCTGCTTTGTCAGGGGTCACCACAGCGAGCTAACTCGCTCTGAGATCCAGCAGTTGTTTTTTAACGCCTCCCTGACACAACCACAGACCACCGAGCTACCACAGCCCTCTGAGTGGAGCGGAGAGCTGCCGTCTAAGATGCCCAGGGAGCAGCTGGTGAGGGTTAAGGGTCTTGCTCAAGGGCCCATCGTGGTGCAAATGAGGGTGGAGGCAGGTGTGGGTGCTTCACCTATCCCATCCACTTTTGATGTCATCAGTCGGGGATTTGAACGGGCAACCTTCCAGGCTCGCTGGTGTAGAATCTCATCTGTTCAACAGTCCTGGAACATCTTGGACATGTTTTGTTTGTTCTGTAGATGGACAGTGAGCTGTGTTTACAGATAAATGTTCCTAAGTCTGTATCAGTTAGACCTAGTTTTAATGCAGCCCCACTTGAGAAAACAAAATTACCTTTTCCTCCTAAAAACGGTTCAGTTTCTCACTTTAAACATTTTTAATCTTGCTTTCAGTTGCACCAGTAATTGACATTTTGCACATCTTAACTTCAAAACTGGGATTGCTTCTCGTATGTAAAAAATCTCAAGACCTTTATTTGCATCAATGCTGTTGCAAGTCATTTGTTTTGAACTGTTCCAAGTTATTAAAAACACGGCATTGTGGATAAAACCCCAGAGTGTCATGCACTACAGGAGTGTTTCTCCAGTTGCACTTATCATTCACTTTGAGTTAATGTTTAAAGGGAAACATTAAGAACTATTCATTGAATGAAGTATTAAATGAGATTTTGATTCTCTGGCTGAGAGGACAAAACAACAACCAGATGTTTAGTCATATTTTTTAATTTATTTTCTCCTACAAACTTTAGATCTTCCTAGAATAGATGTTTTAAAGTGACATCCTTTTTTTTTTTTTTTTCTCATTCAGGTTTTTGATTTGATGTAATCAGACATTTGCCGTCAGGCTCAGATAAATTCAAACAGAACATTTTTGTTGTGTATGCGTGCGTGTGTTTTCCTCAGACTCTGCATGGCTTTGTCAGGATTTTTTGTCCTGTGTTGTGCCCACTTTTACTTTTCTCTCCTTCTGACGTGAACCAAAGATCATTTTCTTTTTCCATCACAAAAAAAAAAAAAGAAGCCAACAAAAAAAGATGCCGTGTGACTCGTAAGACTGCTTATTCAGGCTGCAATTAACAGTTTGTCAAATATGCCCGACTGGTTAAACAACGCAAGTTTGTGTCGAGACTCGTCTAAGCCTTCTCTCTCTTTCTCTCTCTCTGTCTCTCTCTCTCTCTCTGTCTCCTCCCATCTTCCCTTTGTTCCTTTTACTCCATTTCAGATGCTCCCGGACTTGAAAGCCGACAACCAGAGACTAAAGGACGAGAATGGAGCACTCATTCGAGTCATTAGCAAGCTTTCCAAGTAGACCCCACCCCCTCCCATCTTCTGCACCCGCTAGTCCCCTCATGACAGCGACTAATGGAATTGCACATTTAGATATTAATTGCAACAGACATCAGAGACGAGACTCCTTCTTCTTTAGTTTCTCCCAACTCTTGTCTCCTTTTTGTTTTTGTTTTTGTTTTTGTTTGCTCCTCCACCTCCGCAGCTTCCATCCATCTATAGTTCCACCCCTTTGACTGTGACCTTCTCGGCTGCTGTCCCCGATAGACCCACTGAGTTTACAGAGCAACAACACAAGGAGGAAGGGTTGTTTGATCAAGCATGTGAGAGCATTGTGAGCGGGGAAGCCTGAAAACTATTTAACCAATAAGCCTTAGTTGTATATAAAGAGGAAAAAAACACACTTGCATTGATCTCTTCTCTCTCTGCTGTCACTGAAAACCAGATATTATCCTGCACCCGATTTTATTTGTGCCACATCATTCGCTCCTATTTGATGTCGTTGTTCGTGTGCAGTTTTCTCCTCCCACTCGTTTCTTTTAAAGCACCACTTCTGCCTGATATCTGCTCCCCGTGGCTGCCGTCTCCCTTAATTTATCCATTTTGTCCACACACTTGCAGATCACCACCACGCGTTTCTTTTCTCTCTCTTTTTTTTTTTAAGTTGTATCTGTTTATCTTCCTCCAAGAGGGAAACATTTGGGGTTCTCGCTTTAGCGAATCGAGGTGGACCGGGTGGAGTTTAGGCTTTCGTTGTATGTGCAATATGCATTTATTTTCTTTTAAAAATGCTTTAATGAGTCCATCACAAGTAGGGTTTTTCACTCCTGATGCGTCCCATCGCTCTTTTCCCCTCCTGTTTTCTTTTTTTTTAAGTTTATATCCAGTTTATATTCTGTATTTCTCACGTTGTTTTAGCAGGTACTGAGTGATTCTGTATATACCTGTATGTATTTAGTTTGAGACCAGCACATGGCATGCGTTTATGGATCCCGTCTGTTACTATTACGTCAAACAAATCCAGAGGACAAAAAAAAGTTTTAATTCTTTTCTTTTTATAGTCGACCATTGAAACCAGTGCAGTAAAACCTTTTCTCCAACACAGGACCGGCAGTGTTCAGTGCTTTATTTTATTTTTTTTTTCCTTCTTCCCTCGACATAATTGTGAAATTTAAATACATTTATTGCTTCACTACATTTCACTTTCATTGTATTCAATATCTTGGAAGAGTGCTGTTATTTTTTTTATTTTTTTTTTTTTTTCATTTCTTTTTCTTTTCTTTTTTTTAAAGCTGTAGTATAGCCAGAATGCTGTCACTTAAAATAAAAATAAACAAAAATATATATATATTTTAGGTTTTGCTAACCCTTTCTACAATGTCTACATGCACTGTTGATGCCATGTGAGGAGTCTTGTCTGGTTGAAGCTAAACCCCACCACTAGATGTAGTCCATTCAACATTTTATGCATTTCAGTGGCCTTTTAAGGATATTTTAGTACAATAAGTTTAAAAAAAGAATCATTGCAGATGGACTGATGACCATCTACTCTGGTTTAGACTTTTTTTTTTTCTTGTTTTTTTTTCCCTGTCATCTTGTAAAATAGGTGTGTGGCTTAATACATGCAAGCTGTGCTGTGACTACCAACCACTGAAGAGTTCATTAAAAATAAACTTGTACATTGTAAAGTTCCCATGTCTCTTTATTTTCTTTTGTGGTTTAATACGGGTTCTGTCTTGTAACGTTAACCTGTTAGCTGAGAAATCTGGAATGGATTAAAGAAGGAAAAAAAAAAAGAGAGGAATTTCATTTTTGTCTGTTCTTGAATTTTAAAAAAATATATTCTAATAGTTTTCACTGAAAGTTTTTATTTTTCCTGCAGAATAAGTCATAAAACTTCTGTTTTGCCACTTTTCTTAAATGGTGCTTTGAGCATCTCAAGCTGCTGTTGCGCCATCGCACCAGTAGGTGGTGCACTTTCTATTTTCTGTATGGAGGTGGGTTTTGGTTTCTGGTGCAGTTTGGATGCTGACCCCTGTCTCCAGAAAAAAAACAGAAGCTCAGCGTGTGCTCATCATTCTGCACTTCTTTACTGCCTTTTATCTTAACCACACATGGCAGCGTGTCTGAAGACCAGAATTAGACGTGTTGGCTCAGCCATGAAGTTCTGCTAACCCCCCACTTCCCATCCCTGAATGAGACTGATTTACATCCATGTGACTGTGGAGCCACCTTCACTGTGACGTGGAGCTTCAATCTTCAGATAAAACTTTGAAGATCAGAGGTGCTGCCTGCTCTAATTACCCAGTCGTGCCCAGGTGTTTCCCATTGTATCATCGGTCTGTGGGAACACGTTTCATGTATCATTGGGCACTTTTAAATGGTTATACTGCAATTCTTAATCTTTACTAGTGGGTATACTCTATTACTGCATATCACGTAGACCACTGGGTTTTAATCGGCTTCTGGTTCATGTATTTTGCTAACGATAAAGACAAACACACATGTTTGCAAAACCATTTTTTTGGCAGCTGGAAACCAGATCTGTCTTTTCACGTCTTTTAATATATCTAAAGCAGATGCTGAGATAAAGACGTCAGGTAAATTTTACATTTGTCTACGATCATATGTGCAGCTGATATGAAATTTGGATTTATTTATGTAGAGCCAATTTACAACTTTTGTCCCAGTGAGCTGTACGAGTCCAAATCCAGTTTAAAACATTCAAAACATTGCAGTCGTTTTATTCCTAATGCGGTACTAAATGAAATGCCATTTACCGTATTTTTTGGACTATAAGGTGCACTTAAAATCCTTTAATTTTCTAAAAAATCATCAGTGAGCGTTATGTATTAATTCTGGTTGTGCTTACTGATCTCAAACTGATTTGATGTGGTACACGACGCTCAAAAATCTGTCATAATGTTGTAGTTTTGCTTAATGCACCTTATAATAAAGTGCGCCTTATAGTCCAAAATATATGGTAGTATGATTTTCAATAGAAGCTAGCAGATGGCATCAAGTCTTTGCTCAGGTGCAGTCCTTCATCCTGAGCAGCACAGTGACTACAGTGGAAAGGAATAACTCCTGTTTGACAGAGGGAAACCTCAAGAAACACAAGGCAGATGTTCACCTGGACTTCTTCTCCAGTCCTGTTTGTGATGTTGGTGGCGTGGAAGGGCTCTAGTTTTATTTGCTTAAGGTTGCAGATGATGTATTTTTTATTTTTATTTTTTTTTTATCTTGACCCTCAGCGTGCAGTGGAGCATGGGAGGATGAAGCAGATAAGAGTTGGCTCCTCTCTAGTCCACAGTCATGGTTCTGGAAAAAGGAACGCTCCTTCTGAGTGGGTCTTTGTCTCCAGCAGAGGAGTTCGTATCCACTTGTTTATGGGTGATGATGAGATGAAGTGAGATGGACCAAATGTTCAGGGCTTTATCTACAACAGGGCTGTCCAAATGTTTTCATATCCGTGCCAAAACTATCAAGATATTTGATTTGAACTTGAAAATGAAAGGACTTGTGGGCCACATTAGAGTGAATTTAACTCCGTGTGAACATTTTGGAGAAAGGACAACAGGTTATTAATTTTGGTGGAGAAAGTTTTAAATTGTTATAGGTCCAAAACATTAAAAGGCTCATAAACACTAACCTTTTTTTTTTTTTTTTTTAATTAAAAAAGATTTGATTGATTTGTTGGGTCTATATTTGTTGTTTGATTATGTTTGTGTATTATTTTAGTCTCTTCTCAGCAACAAAAGTCTGTTTGAAGTTCTGAAAAATCATCCAGCTGCAGTCGCTACAACAAATTCATAGAAAGTTTGATATAGTTGATCAACTCGTATGTAGATGATACCATGTTATATTCAATTTAAAAAATGTCCAATTTCCCTCTTGATTATTTTATCAACTGCAATATTTAAACAAGTTTTATGAATCGTTATCTGAAAGTCACGTTTCTGGTAAACAGTAAAGGTTTGTTGGAAATTTTTGTACCATGAAATTAAAATAAAAAGAGCATAGCCAAAGGTTTGTATTTTGTTTAATATTGCTCATTTTGAGAAGATTGTTTTTCATCCGTTTTACTGCTAAACCTAAATATCATACAATGATTACCAATGAATTTGCAGAAAGTCTGCATCAACCTCTTAAACCTGCTGGCCAACATGATACCATTCTTAAACTGCAGTTGTGGGCCACACAAAATTACTCCAAGGGCCACAAATGGCCCTCGGACCGCACTTTGGACACCCATGATCTGAAATGAGCATCTAGGGATCTGATTTGAACTGGATGCATTGTGGTCGTCTAAACTTGGGGATGTTTTAGTTCTTTCTAGGAAACCCTCTCTCACCAGAGGAGTTATGAATCCTCACTCCAGAACTCAAGTTGTTAAATAGATGAAAGTATCATGGTCCCAATTTATTACATTTCTATGAGGAATTAGGAGATGATGAATTTCCTCTTGCAGGTTGATCTTTTAGATTTTTCCCTGCAGCTCCATGAAATGATCCTTCTTATGTATTTTCTAAGTGGAAAATGATGACCTTTAACCTCTAATCCACCTTCTGCTCAGTTTATTTCACTTAATCTCTTTGTCTCTGTTCTACTAGAAAGCTCACCCCCTCACAGCTGCAATCTTAAACACTAGACTTGGACACATTCGGTGAACAAACCCACTCTGCGCTCAGGATAAACAGCAGCGGGGTTCCTCACCAATGACAAACGATGACAAATGGAGGCATCCGGATGAAACGACAGCTCGAGTCTGTCGGTGAGACAAAGATAAACACGCTCGAGCAAAAAACAAAGTGATTCGAGGCAGCGGAGGATAATTGTGGACGCATGTCAAAAACAAGATGCAGAGACGCCGCTCGTGCTCGGGCTGAGTTGTAACTGGCGGCAGGAAACGTCGAAGTGCTCGTGCAGGGAAATTTGAGGTATAGATTAGTTCGATGTGATTTATCCCAGTTTCTTTTTCTTTCAGAAGTGACTCATTGGATGTAATCTTACCGCTGAGATCCAATTCAAGATGGCCACCACAGTTTAACCACCTTCCATAAAAATGCCTATAACTCAGTTTTACAGGAATCTAGCTAAAATTTGACGCTGGAATGGCTGAGGTTCTTCATCATCACATATTCTGATTGACATGAACAAACTCTAGGTTTTTTTATTTAATTTTTTTTTTTTTTTTTTTTTTTTTTTGGACATTCTTGATCCTTGTGGTTCAAACTCAGCAGCAGACAAACAGAAGACTGAGCCACCTCTTCTAAAATCACTATGCAGGAGGCCTCTTGCATGTGAGACAGGAAGTGATGGGCACCATTGTCACCTCTGAGATGGATGGAGGACAAAGACGAGTGAGAAATGACCCGACTACGCATCAACTAATTATTTCATAATGAGTGATTTAGAGGGGGGGGAAATAATTAAAGTTAGCGTATTAGCATGTACAGTACTTAATTCAAGTGATGAATTGAAGCACAAATTTATAAGAATTGAAATGTTTCTGCAGTTCCTGTCTGGTAAGGTCTAATCTATTAAATCAGCAGCTTGTCAAAATGTGTTTTAGTTCATAATTTAATTTGCAAAACTGATCTTTAAAAGATGCAAAATCTCACACATTTTAACCTAAGCAATGTAATTAAATGTTGTTGGTTAATAATGTGCATTATTATACACTCAACAAAGAAACACATTATGATTACTTCTACATTTTTATAAAGTCGACCTGCTTTATTTAGCTTGTGGGTTTGAGGCTGTGGTTGATACCTTAATTGAACAATCTGCTACTAAAACTCATCTCAGATGCTTTTTTTTTTTGTTGTTGTTGTTCCATTCATCCTTTATTTATACAGATTAGTCTCATTGAGTCACAAGGACTCATTTTCAAGAGACTTGTTTTAAACAAACCACATAAGGTACAGACAATAAAACAAAAAGTAAATAAAAGTAGTGATATTAAACAAAATAAAATCAAGCTACGTTATGAAACAAGGCAAAATACTAAAAACGGAACAGGCAGACCAAGAAGTGATTTAAAGATGAAAATGCACCAGTGGGAGAGTCTGTGTGAAGTCAATGATGTCCAGTTAACCAGTGAATACAAAGTGGGAACAGTAGTTCCAGCCAGTTATGAATCTTAGCGTGCCATGGTAGACAGCATCCAACAACTGTAAGGTGCTTGCATGAGCATTCATGTAAATAATGTCACCATAGTTTATGCCCAGTGTTTCCTGGCATTCCAAGTCAAACAGGATCTATTTCAGTAAAATAAACCCAGTTTTAATTTCAGTTTCTTTATCAAGTTTTAAACATGAGGTTTAAAAGAGAGGTGTGCATCAACCAAGTATTTATGAGTTCACAAACTCAATAGGAACACTGTTCGTAGGTAAGAATGGAGGAAGGACAGCTGGCACCAGCTTTCTGTTTGAGAACAACATCCCTTTGGTTTTACCAGCATTTGGCACCAATTTGACTGGATGAGGTTGAATGCAGATGGTAAAACTTTGCAGATGATTTAGCTCGACAATAAATAACTCGTCAGAATAGAAATGCAAGAATACGTCAGGAATGTTCTGACCTACATTACTTATACAAAGTATATACTGTATTGTAAAGAGAGTGGGTCCTAAGATTGAGCCTTGTGGTACACCATTATTGACAGTTAAATAACTAGAAAAAGAACCACTGTGTTGAACACATTGCTTTCGGCCTGAGATGCTGCTATACCACTTTGAAAATGTGAGTACAGTATTTGATGCTCACAAAGCAATGGTATGAGAAAAAAAAAATCATATTTTTTATTTTGCATTCTGCAGTAAGTCACTTTGATCTCCCTGATATGTCTGAATGTTTTCCTCCATCCCTCATAATAAAACTGGACGCTGACAGTGAGGCGCTGTGGTATTTTGTTAGTAGTAGTTCACAAGTGTCAACCAAAAACTCCCTGTTGTTCCAGCGTTTCACTCCCTTCTTGCTGCTGACCTCGCAGACCGTCGCCGAGCTCGCCCACCCTGCACAGTCCTGCATGCGGAGGAGGATTAAATCACAGCAGCCCTGCAATGGGCAGTTCAAATCCTGGATCATCTGAGAGGGAACAAAAACTAATCTCTCCAAATTGCTCTTGAACAAGGTGCTTGACCTGCTCCCACTTCCTAATTCCAAAGAAAAACACACTTTGTTGCTTCGATTTTGTCTAATGTGCCGCATTGTAGAAGTAAAGATGGGCAGAGGTTTGCTAGTCTGGATAAACTGACTAAAAACTGAACAATTTCAGAAGAATGTTCAGCATGACATCAGTGCAAAACAGTAATATAATCCCCAACATCTGGCACAGTTTTCATTTCTTGAGTACGTATTTACAGGATAAACAAAATGAGGCTCCACTGCACCTAACAGCCTCTGAGCCAAATCAAAGGTAAAATGTGTGAACAGCCATTATGCAGTGATACTGAATATATAAAAATTCCCAAATGTTTCTGTGCTCATTTTACAACCTTAAAGCCAAACACTCTGAAGGGTTCCGATTGGCTCTAAATATTAACTATAATATTCAATGTGAAGCTAAGCATGACTTATCTTGGAGGTGTTTGTGTCAGCGGTTAAGGAAGCATTCCGCAACAACCTTGGTGCACTCTTGGACTTTTTTTTTTTCTTTCTTTTTTTTGTCCAGCAGAAGGCAGAAATATGTTAAATATGCAGCGGCGTGACCCGAGTCCATAGATCAGGGTTTATTTTTAGAAAAGGCGCCTCGCTCCTCTGCTCCACCCTGCTTTTCTCATTATCTGTATCAGGGCTGGCATGTGCAGAGATAATGGCTGAACATCTGGCCTTCGTGAATGTGGATGTGCCACGTTTTCAGATCGTGTCAGCAAAGGCTTACAAGCCTGGCATTCCATGGAGGAATGCGTATCGCCCTTTCGTGCCAGAGCTTTAGACCTTACGTTGAAAAATGATGGGGTTAAAGCCATTTTGGTAAAACTTTAAAAAAAAAATAAAGGCATGTTATGCAGTGCATTGTATAATAATATGTGATGTTGATGTGTTAACAGTTGAGAAGTCTTTGAGTCTTGAAGATTTCAACTACTACCACAACAAATTTTACCTCAATATGTGTACAACTGGCTAAATTATACCCATTTTTTTGTGCTGGCTAAAACAGATTGAATGTGGCAGTTAACTCCAATCCAATGTTTATGATTCAAAATGTTTATGATTCAAAATGTTTATGATTCATTACTGCCCCAGTTCTCTAAAATTTTGGAAAAAATATTTGTGACCAGACTGGATAGATTCCTTGATAAACAAATGGTTCTGAGTAATAATCAATATGGTTTCAGAAGAAAACATTCAACATCAATGGCTCTCATGGACTTCATTGAACAAATAACTACAGCTATAGATCAAAAACAATATTGTATTAGTATCTTTGTTGACCTCAAAAAAGCCTTCAATACTATTGATTACGTTGTTACATTATTCTAAGGTTTGAAGCAGGCTCTGAAACAAATGTGCACGTTATTGCAGGTTTATTGTACAGATAAGTGGAAATCACAACAACTCAGGTCTCATCTGCTTCCAGCTAGAACAGACCTCGTCTCACAGCCCGCGCCACAATCTTCAGAGGCTGGCCCATGGCTACTACGATGGTGTCGTCATCTCCTCATAGGACAGCTTACTCTTACCCACGTGGCCAGCCTCTCAGCCAATAATACTACCATCCTTGATGTAAACAGAAAGTGTCAGGTCTGTTGCTGAGTGCTGGTGTGTAACTAAAACTCCTTCCTACAGGAAAAAAACCCAGACCTAAAGGTTCTGCATCGGTTTTATATGCATTTATACTGCAGAACCTAGGTGTACACAACTTTCAGTAACATAACAAATATAATACTGACAGAAATATATTTCAATTCCCCTTTTGACATGATCAATGTCAACAAAATCCTATATGTAATGTATCTGTAAAAAACGATGTGTCAATGCAATTATAACTACGGTGTACACAGTGGAAAACACTTAACATTCCCACCCTTTATTCTTCCTAAATCTAATGTAACCCACCAGATTATAAAACCCCGTGTATAAAAATAACTACCAATACTAAATGGTAACACAAAAATCAGTAACTAACATACAGTACTAGAATATACTGTGACTGTCAAAGCTTATATGCTTAAAATGTAATAAAAACAAATAAAAACTAGCATTTTGTCCATTCTATAAATCTCACGCCTCTAGTGTGTAGAATCTATTTTTCTGGCATGTTTTATACTTGGCGAATAATATGAACTGGGGGCAGTTCAGGGACGTAGCAAAGTCAGGCTTCTTCATCCTCATCCTCATCGTCATAGGCACCTGTAAGGGGCAAAACTTCTGCTACCTGTATGCTCATCTGATAGATGGTGGCTGAGGGAATCTATCATCAACTGCCCTACTTGTACATCTCAAACATAAATGTCTCACGCAAGGAACACAGCAACATCCACAAATCAACATAACCACAACTGCTAGTACAGGAAGTCCTCGACTTACGACGGAGTTCCGTTCCTACGACCGTGTCGTAAACCAAATATGATTTAAGTCAGAACATGCATGGTAAACGGCGTTTTAAACGTTTTTTTTCAACATAACACAAAACCAGCGTACATTCTGTACCATGTACAGTACTGTATTTCCAAGCAGTTAGCTAACACAGTACCCTCAAAAAACACATAAAATACTGCCCAGTATGTTTCATAATGAAATAAAAGAGTGAAGAAAAAAAACTGTACCTGTATCCCTCGCCGTCACTCTCTCTTTTTTCTTTAAAATCCAATCCACCTTGGTCAGGAGTGTTTACAGGTAAGTCCAACCAACCAAGTTTATTAGAACAAGAGCTGCTGCTAATTTTACAGGCTGCACCCCTCAGAGCACAAACAAAATGGACTCCCAGCACATGTTGTGTTCACAGAACAAGCTGGATGCCAAAGAGGGGGAGGAGTCCACAGGATCTTAAAGGGAAAGGTATTAACACCCCACACACAAAAGAAACGGCACTGTGCAGCTATTGAAAGTCAGGGGGAGGTGTGATGATATCACTGGGAGGCGTTCGTAAGTCCGAGTTGCCGTATGTGGGGGGTGACGTAACTTGAGGACTACCTAAATCTGAAGTCTTGGTATCTTTTCTCTTTGGTCCTTGTGTCTGGGTATGGCCGCAATTGTTCGTATTGTATAATGTGCTACTCTATACTTGCAAGATTTCCAGCAATATAGCAACAAAAAGATTGAAGGTAAAATGTATTTGCTACTGCATGAACACACACATTCATTCAACCTTTATTTAAACAGATAAATCACATTGAGCCTTGATCCCATACACAAGAGTTACTGAAGATCCATGAGATTCACTCAAACACACATCACTAGCTGGTTGCTAAACACTGACATAATGTCTGGCCCACTATACCATAGAAAACTGCAGGCTTGGTCCTGCTGGAATTGTTCACAAGTGATTCACCAAGCCGACTTCTCCAAAGTCCTAAAAGGCACATACCAAACATGCAATACGCTCACCTCATTAGGCATCCATTCACAGTTGTGATAATAAAGTACCACATGCCGGCTCACCAGAGGAACATAATGTTCCTGCTGCCAACACAAGGACATCGGCTGCAAAAAGGGTGTCCAAAGAGCTTTTAACTCATCCTGCACAAGAACGAGTTTATTGAAAGACACACAGACATGCTGAAAATTCAAGCACTCAGCAGATGCTGTTAACAACATGGCATACAGAACAGCTCTGGAAAGGAACAGAATGAAAAGACAACAAAAAAAAAAGAAATAGTCAAATGAAGAAAAATTATAAGAAGCAAGTTAAATAGATAAAAAGGGAAAGGAAGGAAATACAGGAAAAAAATGTAAACAAAGAAAACAAAAGGGAAAAAAATAGAGAAGAGACATAAAAGGAAAGGATTAGCTGGGGCAGCCATCTTAAATTAAAAAGTTGATCGATTCTTGATGTACATGAAACTTTCTGGAAGTTTTAATCAAATCCGGTGCATAAAATATTTTGCTAACAGACAGACAAACATGCACACGCAATTTTAAATACATTTTTTTTTCAGTGGCAGGCACTAATAAGCAGAAACCAAATAAAAATAAAAAGAAGTGTAATGGAGGGGCAGTAGAGCAACTTATTTAGTCTAAAACATTCTTGATGGACCACATAAAAGTTAGATTAGTGTTTTGGTTAAAAAAAATGCTAATGTTCACATTTTTCTATTTTCTGAGCACTTGTGTGTACACTATTTCATTCCACCTCATGAACCACATGTGATGCGAATGGCAATAAAACCCATTTGAACTTGAACTATGCTTTTTATTCACTTTTGTTCTTGAAGGTTAAAGTTTGTGACTTCTGTGATAAAGGAAACACATCTTTCTAGTAACAGTCCTCCACATGTTCAATCTCGTCGAGTTTTTAGGAAGAACATTTTGAACTTTTCAGAAATGAGCCGGCTTCGTCACCATTTCTGCTTTTCAAAAATATTTACACGTAACAATATTTCCCCCAACATAAAAAAAAAAAAAACAGAGGTGAATGTCAGAGAATCAGACCCTGCTGTCTCTCCCAGGTTGAACTGTTAAGATCTGAGACTAAAATGATGACAAGAAGCAGGAAAAAAGCTTGTTTGTCGGAGCAGATCATGCAGACACTGAATGCTGCTGGTGGGTGTTGTGCTTTTATCACCATAGGAGTTGCAAGATTGTTTTTGCGATACGTTCTGTGACGAGGCGCTGACAGGAAGTGTTCCCCCTCACTCTGATTCTTTTTTTAACTTATTTTCCAGAAATAACTTTACAATGGACACATGTTGCACTTTTTAGTATCTAATCTATTAGCCACCCGTTGTACTTTTCATTCTTGTGTCTGGAAGCCACTAGTACAATGTCCCTTTTATTGTCATTGCAAAATAAAAACAATTATGGATAGCAACAAAATTTTGATGGAGTGTCATACACTTACACATCAATAAATTAGAGCATAGTGGTGCAAAAGAACTTAGCAAGGTTCTGATGATCCGTGTAAACACAGATAATAATACAGCATCTAAGGGCAGGATAGAAGAAGGAAAAACTGCAAACAGCCAGATGTTGAAGTAGTAGTTGGTTGCTGCAGCATTGTAAGATCCATTTCACAGTTATTGTCATGATGAGATTTGAGATGTAAGGATAATGGGCGGAGTCACAGAGAGCTGCTGTTGGTTTAACAGTCTTACAGCCTGTGGGTACCGACTGTGAGCTATTTTGTTGGTCCTGGAACCTATAGACCCTTCTGCTTGAGGATAACATATGGAATGGACCATGTGCAGGATGTTGACTCGTCTCAGACAGCGGGTTGTATAGACAGTTTTGATCTATGGGAGGGTAATCCCGATGATCTTCCCAGCTGTTTTAACCACCCGCTGGAGACCATGTTGGTCCGCCTTAGTGCAGCTGGAGAACCACACTATGAAGCCACAGGTTAATACACTTCCAATGGTGCAGTTATAGAAGTTGATCATACGCTGCTGTGGAATTTCGGCCCATTTCAGTTTCCTCAGAAAGAAAAGATGCTGCTGGGCCTTGCTGATAACTGAGGCGCTGTTGGTACCGCAGGTCAGGTTCTCTGTCACTCTCATGCCCAGAAATTTGGATTTTGTGACCCTCTCAACTGCTTTGTTTCTGATGTAAAGTGGAGAGCGGATGTTTTTACTTTGTTTGCGAAAGTCCACAATAATTTCCTTGGTTTTCTTTAAGTTACGAACCAAGTGGTGGTTGTGACACCATGATACAAATTGTTGTACTTCAGTTCTATATTCTGTCTCATTCTTGTCATTTATGAGCCCCAACAATGTATATCCCAACAATATCTTACAAAAAGATCTGAAGCTCTCGACCTTGACTTCTCTAAATGGTTTTGAGAGTCTGTTGGAATCCTGGCA
>JARVLU010000646.1:15989555-16001272 GCA_031762415.1 Simpsonichthys santanae
CTGCTGCACCTGTCCTCCTGCTGCACCTGTCCTCCTGCTGCACCTGTCCTCCTGCTGCACCTGTCCTCCTGCTGCACCTGTCCTCCTGCTGCACTTAATGCTCCCCAGTCTCTCCGTCCATCCTAGATTGTCTGATCGCCTTGTGACTGAAGTAGTCAGCATTCTTGTTCCTGCTCTCGTTTTTAAAGGCTCTGTTCAGGTCGAGCTTGATTATTTTAAATAAACAATCTATGCCCCTTGTGTGGCTTACTCGGGTATAAGACAGACCCCTCCCCCCTCCTTTCTTTTTATGAGGCTGTCTTTTGCATACCCGCCTATTGTGTGTCTCTAGGACACGATGGGGAAAGACAGACCACACCTGCGCCTTTCTCTTCTTGACAGACTGGTTTAGAAAGAGAAAGGAGGGGGCTGTGGGGTGGGGGTGTCAGTCTTATACCTGAGTGAGCAGTCAAATGTGCTCAGCCTCTCTCTCTCTGTTTCTCTCTTTAAACTGATCCCACTCTTATTTTTCCACCTATTGTCTCTGATATTCTACATTTGTTCATCTGATCTGTTCATCCCTGAGCAATAACGACGAGCAAAGACGGATCCCATCCCCCGCCCCCTTCCTTTCTCTTTCTGAGGCTGTCACAGCTGAGCGGAGACGCCTTCGTTCTCATCGCCAGTCGTATGTCGTGTACAATCTTGAGTTGAAAACCTGCTAAAGAGTTGAACTGTGAAGTATCGAGGGACTGCTGTATTTCAAACACATGCCGACTTTGTCAACTGTAGTTCAAGTTCAAGTTGGCTTCATCATTTGCATCACATGGTACATGAGGTAGATCAAAATTGTGTACACAGGGTCCCAGTTTGTCATTGGCAAATATTTATTTTATGCATTACTTCAGAATCTACTTCTGATGACATTTTTCTAAAATGAGCAATAAAAAAGAACAATATTTGGCAACACTGGAGTTTTGTGCATATTTCTTAAATTGTTGAAATTCCAGTTTTGGAAAACATCCTGTTTTTCCTGCTTGATGATAGGCGTGCAACGTAATCCCACCGCCACAGCAGACAAGGAGCTCTTTCATCTTCTCTGCTGCATCTTTTTCGTGTCTGGTTTTGAAATGCCTGTTGAAGGCAGATAAGGCTGTACCTGCCACTGAAACCGTCTCATGTCTAAGGCTGTTTATTGTGACACTCTGGATAATATTTCCCATATGAACATTGGATCTATTCAAAAATCCATCTTGTCATATTAATCTTTGTGATCCCTGCAGTGGAAAATCAACAGTATCTTTGAGTTTATGTTGATGCTGGGAGCTGGAAGCAGCACTTTATAGTTTATTCTTCTTACACGACATGTGCAACAGGATAGTACATCTGGTTTGGCTGGAGCGGGGTCAGTGGCCACACAGATTTAATCATACTTCCAGATGAAACTTTAATGTTTGGCAGCTACACTAAAAGGAAAAATGGTTATTTTGAATAAAGATGAGTGGCTACTCATCTGCTGGCAGAAGAGCGGACTCTGGAGAGAATGTGGCGTAGCCTGCCAAAGTAAACTCACACAAACTTGATGAATGTCCCACTGCTGTAGCTCTGGGGATCAACTTGCACTTCGTTGAAATTCTTCAAGCACTAGATCCTGGCTCACTGGTTCATGATGAGAACTTCTTCACACCCTTTCTCAAGGCACTTTACTCTAAAAATAGAGCTTCTCATTAACATTTACCCTATTTACGGAGGCAGCTGAGTTTCATGAATTGTGACTTGCACTGACAAAATGAGTCACGATTGGGAATTTTTCCAATAATAGTCTATTTTCACATTCTTCATCTAAACGGCTTCAGAATAATACGCGATTTATGGATATTTGACGATTCGTTTGGCTATCAAGCACGTTTTGTTTCAGACGTGAAGGTTTGAAAACTTGATTTTCATTGGTGTAGAAGGACGTGATTGGACATCTCAGCTCAATGTATTTTAAAGGGGATTTACAGTGACGTCAACCATTAAACAAAAGGATTTGTGCTACAGCAGCTAGCACAGAAGAATTCAGAATAACATTGACATTTGAAAATAAATTTTAAGGGCTAAAAGACAAAGGAATGCTTCTGAAGACATACCTGTTGGAAAACGTTGATTTAAAAGGTAGATTAGGGAGATTATATGCTACATGAGTTATGAGGATTGTTAAATTGTCTGTTATATACAAGTCTCAATTATAACAAAAATCAAAATTTTCACTTATTTTGCTCCTTCCAACTCCTTTTGCCAGCACGAGTCAGCATTCATCCTCAGTTTTTGTCACTTTGGTTTTATTTTTTTTATCCTTGTGGGGTGAAAACATTCTATATATGCTAATACTGTCATAGTTTTGTTTTTATTTATAGCAACATAGCTGTTAAAACCTATTTAACAGCTTCATTTTGATTTGAACTAAATAAACTTTATGTACCGTATAATGTAGAGATGGGGCTTTTGTTTTGTTGGGAAAGGATAAAGTGTTGTTAAAGTTCAGTTCATTGTTTGACCATATCACACTAACATGGATATTTTGTGTAGGGAGACAAGGTTGATCACTACATTTGCAAGAAATATTTTCCCCCTGAATTGGCACTTTTATTCTCTTGCAAATGTTTAGAAGACCCATTTCTATTAATATAGGGGCCTATTTTTTAAAAGGCACCTTTTATGTACGTGAAAGAAACATTTAATGGTCTGCGCTGCTGTCTGCTGTGACGGCAGCAGTTGTTGTTTTGTTGTTTTATGTTAAGCTGGCAACAAAAACTACAATATGTGCTGAAATGAGGGGAAAATGTATACGATGTCACAAAACTTAAGCTTCTGTAATTTTTGAACTCTTTCTATTTATTTATTTATTTATTTATTTATTATTTAGATTGCCATTTACTGGCCTGGCTTGGGTATTTCCAAACATATTGAAGTTTTTGCACTTTCAATAGAGTATATATATTTTTTTGTCCTAACCAGAAAGAAAAACGTATTTAAAAAATGTCTGGAGTCGAGCTAGTACCGGTAGATAAATTAGAAAAACATAAAATGCCAGTGTAGATCAGCGTTGTCCAAACAAACTGGCATATATTAATCTGATTTTTGGACTGGCTGTAACAAAAACATCTAGAACGTTTAGAATAACTGCTCCTAAAAATCTTGGCAATTGTTTTTTTTATGCTGGATTCCTTCCTGATGCAACCACAGACCACCAAGTTAACCACTGCCCTCTGTGTGGAGCAGAGAGCTGCTATCTAGGGCACCCGAGGATGCATATAGTGGGGCTTAAGGGCCTTGCTCAAGGGCCCATAGTGGTGGAGACAGGTGGGTGTTTCACCTTTCTCACCCACATTTTGACGTTGTTGGTCTGTGGGGTCGAACCGGTGATCTTCCAAGCGCAGGCCAACTTTCTATAACCATTGCACCATCACTCCCCCATGTCAAATAATTCATTTAAACATCCCAAAATATATAAAATGTCAAAGATTATAAAATTGTTTGAATAAAGACTGTCATCTTTAAAAAAAAATGCACACAAAAAACAGTGACTTTTAAAACGACTAAACGCTCTGGGAGAAGTGTTAATATTTAATTATAATTCATAGATAAACATTCTGTCTCATGCCGTTTGTGATATAAAAAGCCTGAGATCCAGCATGTTTTGTTTTAATCAGAAAAAAGTTTTTTTTTTTTTTTTCTCTATTCTCTTTCAACTGGAACAATTCTTTTCTCAACAGTTCTCCTAAATACAGTATACAGTAAGTAAAATTGGTTGAATGTTATTGCTTGGTGGAGATTGTCAGATACTGGCTTTAAATAGAAGTGTTCCCCTTATGTTCTGCTCTTTGTTTTTTTCCCTTCTAACCCGTGTTCGTCGTAGCTGTGGTAGTCCCAGGGGTGCTCCAGCTGTGCTGTGAGGTAGGTAGATGGTACTCAACCTGTTTGGAGGAGCTGCTTCTATGAGCTCGACTGAATTCCACACATGGATTCAACCATGCTGGTTGTCATGAAAGATGAGACCAAAATGGGAGCTGAGGATCTGAGATAATGCTGCACTTTATATTTGGCATGTTTTTTTTTCCAATTATTTTTTTATTATTTTTATGCCATTTGAAAACGAGCAAATTTTATGTATGGTATGTCATGAGTTTGATGCCCTTCAGGGTTATGTGTATCCTACCAGAGATTAAAATGATGATTTCAAACTGACCAATCAACACATATTTTTTTAAGCACATATATTTTCAGTGTAAAACTATTTTTGTCTAGTACGTGACATGATTGATGAAACTTCAGACTTATAAATTACTTCAAAAACTGGATTTTCTTGCTCAGAACTTATATTTCAGCATTAATCAAACCATATTTTTTGCTCTAGAAGTTGTAGTTTTTTGCATAATTTGCATGTCCTGTGACTTATACGCCAAAGCGACATATTTATGGATTTTATCCCATATTTATAAATCAAATTTTGGCTGCAGTATGACCGTTTGCATTCTCACTGAAAATATTGAACACTACTATTTTCAACCGCTAGATGGTACTCAAGTAGTATGGCATGCCGTTGTGTCATGTAATAGGCAAAATAAGCTATTAATAACACAATCAGCTTGCCGTAGCCTGCCACCTTCGTCCAGCTCGCCTGGAGCAACCGTCAAATCGGCTTCATTTCGCTGTGCCGCCCTGGCAAAGTGCAGCTAATTTGACCATTGAAGTTCATTTATTAAGTAAAAGTTCATCTGAAACACCTTTTATTGTAATTTCGAGCAAACAATTGTTTTTAAGTGTTAATCTTGTTAAATTCTTCTTAATGTCCTCCCATGCACAGTCACATAGCTGCCTTGGCAGCCACTCTATTTTTGGCACGCCGGTCCACATTTCCAGGTTGTCAGCGGTGACGCGAAACAAACGTGACACATCAATGGTGACACATAATAGATGTGACGTATACGGCGAAGCAACTTATTTATGTTTTTTCCACTTTATTAGACATTCTTGTACTGATGTGACTTTTAGGGCGGTGCGACGTGTACGGCAGAAAATATGGTCACTCTATTTTTGTCCCTGTTTCAGTCACACCTAAGCTTCTCTAAAGGTGCTGGAATACTGTTTAAAAAGACTAGTAATTAATAAATATTATTAAATCAAGTTACTATTTAAATTGAACTCAGGCAAAGCGAAATCTGTGCCTTGACTGAAATGTCACAGAAAAAGTACTTAAGATTTGAAAACAAACTTGTAAGAAAATAATTGTCAACAAATTTAACTTTACAGTTGTATATTGGTAAAATCCTACCAAATCAATATGTCATATATTAATGGTTTAATTTTCACAGTGCGTCCTTTGGTGTAGAATATGTAGTAAATTGTGAACAAATTAATTATAAAGTTTGTTCTAAAATAATCTTCCACTGACCACCCAGAAGTGAAAATGGTAGCTTTTCTTCTTGGAAGTAAACACAAGTGGGACTTGCAGAATCATCCAGACCTAACAAGACAAAGAAGGCAATTTATTTCCAATAAAGTAGCCCGATCTCATGGCTAAGTTTGATTTCCTAAAAGAACCTTTGCCTTGCACATGCTCTGTCTAAAGTAATTGAATTCTGACCAGTTCTGAAGCAGCAGGGTACGCTTGTTGCCAGAGGTACTTTTTCTGTTTCTACAAGACATTGTGTCCTTAATTACACTGTAATTTAGGCCCAAGAATGCCTCAATAAAAAGCCAAATCCAGTAAAAATGACACAAAGCAGGCAATCTCAAGAGGAAATCTTTGTTTTCCAAGCTATTCTTTACTAATGACCAGATCAAGGCTATGAGCAAACAACACAAGTGCTCTGGCATCTTGAGCATGTCAGTTAGTTGTGTGTGATTAGATGCTAAATTTACCTCTGGTCTGAAATACAGAACGTTTCCATATGATTTTTTTTTTAACCAAAAAAATCTGTTTGAAATTTATACCAATTTTTCCTCTTAACTAAAATCAGGTTAGCACCAAAGTTGAGTGTGAATAAATAACCTAAATAGACTAATGATGATCTTAAAAATAGCTAAATTAAACTTGTTAGGCTGAGTTATCTTTAAAAAAATCAGTTTGTAGTGTATTACTATACATTTTTATCCTAACAAAATGCAGTCTTGCGTGTAATAAATGGTCTGTAAATTTTCTCCAGCTGAAACTACATACATGTTAATACTTCCATTCCTTCTTTTGTTTTTGCCAAGGTTCGTTAATTTTGCCTGCAGGCTCTTCCATAGACTTGGTGTTTAATTATTAAATATGACGCACCTAATAAATCAAAGCTAACTCTTCTTGGACTTTTAAAATCTTCAAAGCAATGAACTAAAGTAGTTTTAATCTTATTAAATAAACTAAGTCATTTTGCAGGGTTGGACTGGTTTGAGACTGCAAACCTGAACAAAAAAGATCTGTGCAAAAACAAAACAAAAAAAATTAAAATCGCCCTATTTTGGTTTAAACGCATCCCCTTTATTATCATTTCAACCATTATTTTTCAGAGCAACCAGCTTCAGTGATGGCAGCAGCTGTGTTTACCAGGAGATGTGGAACAAATACAAAACATTTAATTGTCAGGTGTTTTACTCTGATTTGGGCAAAGAAACGGGATAGTCGAGCGCTGCCATCGGGTGCCCTCGGGCTGCTACTTCTCTTCAGCCGCCCTTTAAACCTCTGCAAATTATAGACTGAAAATGAAACTAAGGGCGAGGCCAACCCGTCGATTCTTGCCACTTCTTAATCTTTCTGAACAGTCACTCAGCAGGTTTAGTATCTTTTTGGATTCAAAATTTCTGTATACTACCACTTAATAAAAATATTTTACTCCTTTGAAAATGGGGTAAAGAAATTGGTTGGATAAATTTTCTTACAGTTTTTAAATTAAATCAAGCGTACTTTGACAATTACCAAATGGGTTGTTAAATAAGACACACAGGTTGGCCTTATCCCAGTCTTTTTGAAATGTACAACGTTTAAAAAAAGAGAGTTGTAAACATAGAAATGTACCCTAAGTCCACAAATGCAAATAATGCCAAACTTGGACTAATGTGAGGCTGATATGAGTATTGTATTAATGGAAGTGATACTAAAATGGGCATCAATACACACTTTTGTTGTTAAAATGCATGTTTAAAAGCATTTTAGAAAAAGTAGTCTTATATTAAAAGTTGATATCTAAGGAAACAATATATTTAGCTTTATTTGGCTTTGTTTTTATATTATCTACATTCTACATTTTGGAAAAGTTTTACAATTGGACCATCCCACGTTCAGATAGGGTGTTAAAACTATTTGCTCAGTAAGTCTTGCTGCAACTTTCCTAACTTTTTTAGGATCTGGCTTTATGCTGGACTAGAAAGTCTGTAGTCTTGTTGATAGGTCTCTTAAAACCGATTAGTCCCAGTTGTTGGAGCTCTGAATGAAAACAAGCTCCAGGCCAAGAAAATCCAGTGTTGGCAGCCAAGAGACACAATGGGTCTTGCAGAAACACAGCAAGCACTAAAAGGCAGTTGGCTCTGTAACGGACCTTGTTCCTGTTAGATAAACTGAGTCAACAGAGAGGCAGGACAGAGTTCTGCTCCTAAAGTGACAGAGACTACCAGTGACTGACAAAATGTCTCTGTGAAGTATTAATCATGCAGTTAGGGTATCTCCCCCGTGAATTGCCACCTTTTTGTGGTAGAGGAGTTTGTATGTCTGAATGATCCTAAGAGCTATAATGTTGGGGACAATTGCCCCTGGTAGGGTCTCCCAAAGCTGATAGGTCTGATGTAACAGGCCAGACAGAGCTATTCACGATACGTGTATGAACAGAAGATGATAAAGAGTTTGAGTTTGTTCCCCTGGATGTGTGCTATGGCGCCCCCAATCCTGGGGATGGGCTCATCAACCAGTGCCTGGTAACCAGACTTCTAAATGTGGGATCTGGTTAGGCTCAGCTCAAATGAACTACATGGGTTTGCCTTCCTGTGGACCCACCACTTGCAGGAGGGGCCATATGAGTACATAATGCCATGGGCAGCAGTCGAAGGCAGTGGTCCCAGTTATTGGACCTTAGCTTACACAAACTAGGGTAGAAACATGTAATGTCACCTCTCTGGTGAGGAAGGAGCCTGAGCTTGTACGCAAGATTGAGAAGAACTGACAAGATATTGTTGGGCTCATTTCAACACGTCTTGGATTCTGGAACCAATCTTATTGAGAGAAACTGGCCCTCTTTCCATCCTTGAGTTGCCCATGGTAAGAGGTGCTGGATTGGTGTAAACCTACTTAAAGGTCGTTGGCTTGGAGCCTATGTATTTTTTTCCCCCTGGTAGATGAAAGGGTAGCTTCCTTGAGCTTTCAGCTGGTTGGGATGGGTTCTGTTTTTTTTTTGAACCTGTGTGGTGCATGACAGTTCAAAGTATCCAGCCTTCTTCAAGTTTTTAGTGGGGGTGCTGGAATCTTGTGGGAGACTTCAGCGCCCACGTCAGTGGTGACCACATGACTGGGAGGAACAGTCGGTCTGATATCAGCCCAACTTGTGTTCATTTATTTGACTACTGTGTTAGTCATGATTTGTCCATGACAAAAATCATGTTTGAACATAAAGGTGTCCATAAGTGCGTACGGCACCATGACACATTACACTGCAGCTTGACACTAGCCCTCAGATGAAGTCCTAATGAGACTTAAGTTGGTAGGACTCAAAGGGCAGTTGGGGGATGTTGTGGGCAAAGCAGGCTGCAGGCCTGGCTGTTCCTGAAGCTAAAACTTGGGTGTGGGAGAAATTCAGTGAGATCTTGAATATAGACTCTTGATCAATTCCAAGAAGATTCTAGCAAACTGTCAGGCAACTGAGGAGGCAGGGAAAACTGTACTTTACAAATGTAGCTTACAATAGCTGTGGATTGATGTTGACCTTAACCAATGACAATGATGTCAGGTGGTAGAAGGAATATTTTAGTGACCTTCTCAATCCCACTAGCACATGTTCCATGGAGGAAGCTGAAAATGGTAGAGCATTGATGTTAGTCTGTTTGACTGGGGATAAGAGTGCCAAGCTTGTGGTGTCAGGGCTCTAGGGGTAGTTGAGATCTACCCAGTATTTCTGAAGATTCTGAATGTTGCTGAGCTGTCTTGGTTGACACTCCTTTGCAACAGTGCCACTAGATTGGCAGACTGGGGTGGTGGTTCCCCTTTTCATAAAGGAGGATTGGAGGATGTGTTCCAATTACAGGGGAGTCAGACTCCTCGGCCTCCCTGGTAAGGTCTATTCAGAGGGCTGGAGAGGAGAGTCTAGTTCATGGTCAAACTTTAGTTTCAGAAGTTATAATGCAGGTTCCTTCATGGCTTTAGAACACTGGACCAGCATTCGACCCTTGCTAAAGTTCTCAATGATGCCCAACCAGTCAACATGTGTTCTGTAGACTTGGAGAAGTCATTTAACAGGGTTCCCTGGGGCACTATGAGGACGACTCTGCCAGGATTGGTTTTGTTCACAACTTTTATGAACAGAATATCTCCTTGAAGCCAGTGTCATTGTACAATGGCCTCCAGCTCCCACTGGAGCAGTATACAGCTCTATGAAATGGCTGCAATGAGGTTCAGCTCCTCAAAATCTGAGGCCATTGTCCTAAATCTGAAAAAGTGTACTGCCCTCTTTGGGTTGGGAGAGAAATGTTGTCTTTTATTGGAAGGATTGTCTAAGTTTTACAAGATTATGTGCACAGTTAAGGGAAGAATGGTGTACAACATTGACAGATGGGTAATATAGCTTCCACAGAATTGTATACTTTGTGCTGGTCCATTATGGTGAAGAAAGAAGTGATCTGCAAAACAAATCTCTCCGTTTACCAGTTGTAAATGTTCCTGACTTCATCTATAGTCATAAACTGTGTAGTCACTTAACCAAACAGATTGTGGATGCCTGCAGTGGAAATGATTTTTCTCTGCAGAGTAGCTTGATTCTTCTTAAGACATGGGGTGAGAAGTCCAAATGTCTGGGAGAAGGCTCAAGTAAAGCTGCTGCTTTCACATATTGAGAAGAATCTGCTGGTATTGTTTAGCCTTCTTAAGATCGCCGGTTTAAGCCCCAGCACCGACAACATCACAAAATGTGGGTGGAAAAAGCTGAAACAACCACACCTGCCTCCACCCTCACTCGTCCCACCCTGGGCCCCTGAGCAAGGCCCCCAACCCACACCATCTACCCCGTAAACAGGCCCCTCTTGAAAATGAGTTATTGTGGCTCAATGAGACTACCTTTATAAATAAAGGGTAAATGAACAAAAAAAAAGACAATTCCCTACAAGGTGTATCAGGCATGTCTAAGGATATACCAGACATTTCAAGCTGGAATTTTGTGGAAACCTGAAGTCTGTCAGTGACAGTTTGAGGTGAGGGGTCACCATAAAGCGTTCTGATAAAATACTCATGAGATGAACCATTCTTAGAGTGATGAGAAGTACAGATGTTTTTCTTATGTCGTAAAGTGAACACGCTTGCTGTCAGATGTACAGTGTGTGTTCTGTTAATTTATCTGTGGCTTTTTCTCTTAAAGCACAAAAGGACATTTTAAGATGGAAAAGTTTGGAAAGATGTAAATGGCAAATTTATTTTTAATACTTTTCATCAAAAAAGGGAGAAGGTATTCACTGCTTAATATCATGAACTTGTTTAAGTTAAACTTTTATTTTCCAAAGTTAAAGTAAGTGTTGGGGCACGGTTCTGCTAATCTGCTAATAGCAATCTAACCCCTAACTTTGAATATCTTTTAGTGGAAATAGCTTCCACCAAATTTAAATTTGGTAAATTCAAGTCTTAATTGTTTTAAAGTCAGTTCTCAACACTAAAAGTGTACGGAAGAAAGATTTACATAGAGGTATGCTCCACCACCTGGTGATGTCATCAACCTTGAAGTGCTTTTTTCCTCCTCATATCTACCACAAACAGGCTCTGACTCATGCTGTCAGTTTACCACAATAAGACCTTGACATAAATGCAAAATCAAACCAGAACAGGAAAATAACAAGAAAAACCCATTTTCACACTCATAAACATAAACAGTCAGACATATTGCAAACATAATTCCTACCCAGCATGCTTTGCAATGCTCACACTGTCACTGGGACGTGACTCACACATAATTTCACACATTTTTTATACAAACCGATTTATTACCGAGAGAATATTGATGACGCACAGCAACTTTATGGTTACTTTATAAAAGTAGTTAATCACAAAGAGGATCGCTAAAGTGATTTAATTCATTATAGTAAATGACACGAGGTAGACGTCCAACACACACTGAATGCATCACTCTGCTTCAGTACTGCAGTGTATGACAATACTGTAGTTAGTGCTTTAGCGTTAGCTTCCACTAATTCTTTTTATCTGTTTAGCAGTTTAATGTTAGCAACTAAAAATTTTTTAAGTTAGTGAACTAGGGATTAGTAAAGGTAACGTTTGGGTTAGCTGTGCCCACCACTGGTTGAAGCCATGAACAACAACAAAAATTAACAAAGACATCAGTTGTGTAATCTCATTATTGGGTAAAAAAGGTTCAGGCATGCACTTGAAAATCAAGAGGATTTTAGGAACCTACTTTTTTTTTTTTGTCCTGCACAACACAAAAGTTCTGGGAAAAACCATTCAGACATGGGACACTAAGGAAAAGGGGGTGGGGGTGGGGGTGGGGGTGGGGGTGGGGGGAGTAGGTATT
>JARVLU010000646.1:16026460-16045464 GCA_031762415.1 Simpsonichthys santanae
ATGTTGCTGCTGATCTGTTTCATGTTGCTGCTGATCTGTTTCTTGTTGCTGTGTTCATTCGTGCTCATCTGCTCACAGACTCATGTTCGTGCTGCTGTTCAATGTAATATTACTAGTGCTTAGCATATTTCTTAGCATATTTTTTAGGTAACATTTTTCTTAGTTCATATCTTACATATTATTACTGTTTTTCTTTTACATGTTATACTTTTGTGAATGTACTGTAACTGGGACCCTGTGTACATCATTTCGTTCCACCTCATGTACCACATGTGGTGCGATCAGAGGATGACACGGGAGTGGATTTTCACTCCTGTCCTGGTTCCTCCAGATGATCTGACTGAACATTGTTGGATTTCTGAAATGCTTAATACATCTTAAAATTGTAACAAAAAACAAGCTTTGCAACTGTTATTCATGACAGCATCTCATGTTTTTGTACATTTTAATCAAGCATGGATTTCAAAACACCCCTGTAGTCTGAGTAAACTGTAATTTATGATTTTAAGCACGTTTTGATTTGTGCACACTCTACAGCCTCCTGTGATGCTGCTTTTTCTGTTTTACATGTTCATACTATAAGAAATCCAGAAGCCAAATTAGAAATTTGTGTACACGATGCATTTTCATGTTTGCGTAGATGTTTGTCTCCTCTTCCACAAAAATGCATCACGTCTGGAGAGGCTGATGGGCAGGACATAGACGAGAAGCATGTCTTATCTTGTTCTTGAAGATGCCTGGAAACATTTCATTATCGCTTGCGTTCGTGCTCTCGGTTCTCCGGCCAATCTTCTCGATCTCCAGGGTCCCCGGTGCAACGAGGCGCTCATCCACACGGAGCACTGCAGGGGTCAGGATGCCTGAAAGAGTCGGAACAGATGGATAGAATGATACTTGATGCGTTTCTTGCAATTTCCTCTTTTTTCCCCAGCTTTATCACAGCAGACCATTTTCTCCACCAGCTGCCTGAAAATGACCACCTGTGAACCTTTTGTACCTCATCATCCAAAACCAAGCGATGTCTCAGGCGGTGCAGGTACTCAAACGGAGCTGTCTTTGCTGAAAACTTTTAATTGAGCATCTCTTTCTTCTAGGACGGTGTTGAATGTTTCAAATTGAAATGTCTCTCACCATCGTTGACGTTCTGCTGTTTGACCAGTTATTCTGTGAATAAAACAGCACATTGGAGCCATAAAATTGCAACGAGACATCAAGGGTTCATGTGTATTTTGCAGAATACCTTGGCCACATGCGGAGCTGCCCTTTGTTGCAATGCTCTGTGAAAGTCAGTGGGGTACTCAAAGTTGAAAAACAGAAAGAAAATCAACTAATGATGGTTCAAATGCGTGACATTTACCAAATGGCATAATTTAACTCATCAGGACTCAGATTTGTTGCTTTTGATGATAGATTTTTTTTTCCAGTAGTAGGAGGAAAAAATTCTGTTGGCGTATCTGCATAAAAAAAATCAGCCATGATTACAATAACTGTAGTCCAAAATGCATCAACTGTGACTTTATATTGAAAGTGACAACCGTTTTTTAAAGCTTTTTTTTGAACCTGCAAGCTTTATTCAGACACAACCTCACATGTTCATGTGTGCAGTGTTACTCATCACACCTTTTGTCAAGATTTTCACATTAAAACATTGCATTTAAAAGCCAATGTAAAAAAAAAAAAATAGAAATAAAAACAGAATGCAATGATTTGCAAATCTTAGGAAGCTGCATTGGAACATAGATATTAAATCAGGCACAGTATTATAAACATGGTATTGGTGTCGGCCAAAATTGGCGATCAAGTTAAATGTCGGACATCAGCCATTCCATGAAAATAACTTGCCGATATAAAAGGCGCTGGTTTTGTATGACAATCCAATGACAAGGACGCCTGCAGCACCAGCACAACGTTATTGTGTCGTTGAGTTTAGACTTGTGAATACAAATTTGCACTTCAAATGTCGTCATTGTGTTAGAGGAAATGTCATGAATAAATTTGACATTAAACATAATCAAAGTTGAAGTGTTACATCATTTTCAGCTCCTTTTTGGCATCTGCATTTGGTAGCAGGCCAAACTGACAAAGACCATGCAGAATAATGTATTTTAATTCCACAGTAGAGAAAGTTACGTAGTCTCTGGAAGTAGGTGTAGGAAAAGTATTTGTATCGGTAAGTTTTAATATATCGGCCAAAAATCTAATATCGTGCATCCCTATAATCGGTTTGTTTCTCCTCTGCGAATCATTACCATTTTTTTTTAACCAAACATCTGCTTACATCTGTAAACAACTAGAAACTGAGGAGCCCAGCTGTTGGAGTTATGTCTGATGTAACTGTTTAAGGCTCATTGGTAGTTTTTTTGCTGGATTGGGGCACATGTTCTAAAACGTATACTGTATATACTTCACTGCTGTTACCTTTCCAGTTGTGTAAACTGCCCATGCTAGAACAGAAATGCACCCCCATACCAAAAGAGAGGCAGTTATTTTGAACTGTGCGCTGGTAATGGGCAAGATGGTCCCTCTTCTCTTTATTACCAAGTGCGTGACGTTTGTATTTTCTAAACAAGTTTAAATGTTGATTTGTCTGACCACAGAATGGTTTACCAGTTTGCTTCAGTCCGTTTTAAATGAGCGTCGGCTCAGAGAAGACGTGGGCTTCTGGTTGGTCATGTGACTTTAGCTGTGGATGGAACTGTGAACTGTGTTTACAGGTGATGGTAGGTGGGAGTGCTCCTGAGCTCGTGCAGTGATGTCCAGAGCAGAACCAGATAATTTTTAATGCTGTGCCACCTGAGAAGATCATGAGCATCTAAAACTGACTTGTTTTTTTTTATTTTTGTTTTTAGCTTGAGCTTTGTTGATATTATGAGCTGCAGATTTTTAGATACTCAACATCTTTCCAGTTTTCCATTGAGTAACAATATTCTGAAATTGTTCCCCTGCTCTTAGATGCAGTTTTTCACCAACTGAACCTGTACTCATCTTTACTTCTGACTGATTCAGACACCATATAATGTCCTTTAATATAAATAGGGTTAAATGAATGGCTATATCCTCTAATCATGAGGTTTAATAAGACCACTTATTACTGATGCAACAAGAAGCATGAAATAAAATAAAATTTTAGACAGTGTTAACCTTTAGTTTTTATTGATAGTGTTTTTCTCTTTGTGCAGAATACTATTCAAATTTCGGCGCGTTTCTCTGAAGGTGTGTCGCTAGTAAAGTATTGCAGATGTTGCATCAAGCCTAATAGTTGTGCAGTGAAAGTATTCAGACAGGAGATTGGCATTTATGATGAATCATGTACAGTATTTCCGCGTGTAGATTTTTAGTTATATTTTGCATTTACAGTTTAACACGCTGAATCTCGTGTATAATTTACAAAACAACTGAATGCTGCATAAACCCAAGCAGAACTGTGAGGCTGTGTCCACATGGATGTTTGCATGCACACGTTTCGTCAGTGGTGAACCATCGTGTAGAGGCTGAGGATGACGGCCTTTAAGAGCTCGTTTCTCCTTTGGGAATTAAGTCATCTTATCCGGAGATGCTTCCTGGCCAAGAGGGGGTTACCAAGGCAACTGGGTGTGTGTATCCTGATTGATGCTTTAAAGGAAGATTAAAAAAAAAAATTCTGTCTGTCAAGCTCTTGCACAAACACTCCAATTACAAAAAGCAGGTTCCACATTACTGTGAATGATGCTGCGCACTATATCTTCTCAAGGATGGATCTGATGGAGGTTTATGCTGATGAACAAGCTTCTGAAGTTATGTCAGACATTTGGAGGATGGAGAAGTCCTCCTGCCCTTTCCTCGCTTCCTGTTCTTCTCCAGTGGGTGGCAGCGTCCTCAGCTTGGAGCACCATCAGTGTCACATCATGGCAGGCAATGCTCAGGCTCTCCGGGTGGAGCACCCTGGCAGAGGTGAGTTTGAACCTGGACTTGATTTCTTGTCATGGAAGGTGTATTTTCATGTTCTTCTCACAATATTTATTGTTAAAACATTAGTTGGCTGCACCCTCGCGATACTTTATATAAAATGTTTAAAAACAATTTTTTTTCTTAATGATAAATTTGTACCTTCCGATGATAATCACGAGCTGAACATGCAGTTAAGTTGCTATTTCCATTGTTTTTTTTGTTTTTTTTTTTCACATTTGCTCATCCATTTTAATAAGCCCCATCCTCCCGGAGAGAAGGAGCATGTGAATTTGAATGTTGCTGATGACTCACAAAGTCCGTGCCAAGCCGAATAGGAGGCGGCTCTGGGGAGCATCAGCAGCCTCTGAAGGTCACTCTACGCCGTTACCATGACAGCACCGGCCTCCCTCTGAGAAGTTGTTGGTGTTTTTGTTGCATGATTTAGGACAGGACTCGCCTTAGGTTGTGTGCAAAAAAGCATTCACGCTTATAAACGTATGCCTCCCATCTTTCTTCTACTCCTCCTCATCAGCAACACAGGCAGAGGGAGGAGGCGTGCACGTTTAGGCCCTGAGCAGGGTCTCATTCTGAGCCTCTCCCCTGGGAGAGACAACTTTAACCAGTCGCTGTTAGAACTCTAGTCATTCCACCTAATCCAGAGTGTTTAGGAGCTGAAGTCGCAGTTTCACCTCCATGACTTCCCGTGTGTGAATCGACTCGTGCAGATGGATTAGACAGACACTTCCACTAATTACCCATCTGTCATCTACACTTACTCTAGTTTTTAAAACGCCGCCCTTCCTCTGCGTCTCTCCATTCGTCCATCGGCCATCACTGTCCCTGCTACGTAGAGGACGTGCATCAGTGTGGGAGGGGTGCACAGTTCATCCATATATTCAGGACCATTCCTGTGGCAGCTCCCCTGGAAGCTGACTTCATAGGAAACAAGGTGATTATCCTGGATGGGCTCAGAAAAGGTCCTGGAGGACCAGAGCCACGATGCCTGGGAACCTTTTGTGAAGTGTTTGCCTTGTAGAGTGAATTCTGGACCATCAGACACAAACATAACTTGTTAAGTGGTGTCTTTCAACATGTGGAAGCAACGCACCAGATCAATGTACACATAAATATCACCACGTCTTTATTAGAGTTTACAACTTTATTATTTTCCCAGTTCTACTTTGACCTAAACCGTTATCTCACTGCAACTTAAGCAGCACGTTGCAAATGACGTATGAGCTGCAGTTTCCAACATGTTTCCAAACGGTCACAAGGGCTCTACGTAGAGTCGTGTTTTATTTGTTGCCTATTTTAATTCAAATATTAAGAGAACGTTCAGCTGGAAAAGTCTAAAAAGGTAAGATGTTAGTTTTTACTTTTATCAAGATTTGTTCTGAAATGCAAAGGGAATCTCCAGGTTGCTTCAGGTTTGAATAGAGACAGGTCTAAAAGCCTGTTTGTGCCTGAATGCAGCATTATACTACAAAAACAGTCCCGTGTGTTTGCACATGGAGATGCAGCCTCCAATGTTAATGATGCTCTCCTGTACTGTGCATTTGAGCATATTATTGTATTTTGATATAAAAAAATAGACATTTACAGCTGTTCAAAGGGAAAAGCAAGGAGCCTTAAATACAAGCTCAGTCGGGTTTGAGCCAGAGCCACAGCGTGCAGTATGTCAGGGCTGTTCAACAACTCAGTGAGCTGTTTAAATTGTCTTACACTTATATTTCCTCGTGTACTGTTCAATTTATTTGTAGCAGCTTTCGCTGTGGCTGGCTGTAGCGTAGTTTTCCATTTATCTGCATCATCTGTCAAGTTGCCAGAGTGAACAAATAGCTTACCCTTGTGCGCTCAGTTGATAAAGGTCCCTTTTTTTTTTTTTTTTTTTTTTTTAAACATTATTTTTATCTGTGCTGTTTTTTTGGAGCGTATAGTTGGAAGCCTTTTAGGCAAAACCCAACATTTTCATTTTGTCCGATGACGCAGCGGACAAATTGCTAGGACTATGACAAGAGAGGTGTGGCTGGACTGAATTTTAATTTAATCACTGCAGGTGTTTGGCATTTCTATAAGAAGATAAATTAATCATAAAATATGAAGCAAGAAGAGACAAAGGAGAGTCAAGAAATTACTGTATTTTTTAGACTATAAGGCGCATTAAGTGAAACAAATTTATTTTGATGGATTTTTGAGCACCATATACCACATAAAATCGTTTTGAGGTCAGTAAGCACAACCAGAATCAATACATAAGGTGCACTGGATTACCATATTTTTTTGCCTATAAGTCACAATTTTTTGCATAATTTGCATGCCCTATGACTTACAGGCCCAAGTGACGTATTTATGGATTTTCCCTCATATTTATAAAAAACATTTTGGGCTGCGACATGACTGTTTTCATTCATTCTGACTGAAATTTTGTTTGAACAGTAAAATTTTCAACCACTAGATGACAGCAGAGCAGTAGTGCATGCAGTTGTATCATGTAATGCTAACCTTAACCCAAATTCAAAGAAAGTTCAAGACAAAAACAACTGGACTTTATTTATTATACTTTATAGTTTTTTTCTTGAACCTTTTTGAATTAACCATGTCCTGTATGACTGAGAATTGTCACCGGCTATTAATGACACAATCAGCCTGCTCCAGTCCCCCCACCTTCGTTCTGCTCGCTGCTTGGAGCAAGTCAAACCAGCTGCACCGCCCTGGCGAAATGCAGCTAATGTGACCATTACAGTGCATTTATTTAGTAAAAGTTCAACTGAGACACACCTTTACTATAATTTCCAGCAAACAAATAATTGTTTTTAAGTGTTAATCTTGTTTAATTCTTGTTAAAGTCCTCCTGTGCACGCTCCCACGGCCGCCATTTGGCAGCCCATCGGTTTTTGGCACACCAGCCCACATTTCTGGGTTGTCAGCGGTGACGCGTAACAAACGTGGTGCTTCAGTGGTGATGCGTAATAGATATGATGTATGTGGCAAAGTGACATATTTATGGATTTCTCTACTTTTTTTTTATTTTTATTTTTTTACAGATTTGGACTAATGCAACTTGTAAGGCGGTGCGACGGGTACGGCGTAAAATACGATATAAGGTTCACTGTTGATTTTTGAGAATATTAAAAGATTTTAAGTGTGCCTTATAGTTAGAAAAATACGGTAAATGAAAACTAAAGGAACAAAACTTATAAGGGGGGAGCAGTGGCGCAGAGGTGAACCTGTAATTGGAAGGTTGCCGGTTTGATCGCCCAGACTTAAAACATCAAAATGTGGTATCAAATACTTTCAGAGCATCTGCTCACCTGGGCGCCCTAGATGGCAGCTCTCTGCTCCACACAGAGGGCTGTGGTAGCTCGGTGGTTTGTGGTTGCATCAGGAAGGACATTCGGTGTAAAAACAATCGCCAAGTCTTCATGCAAGTTAGTTTGTTGTGGCGACCCCTGAAGAAGGGAGCAGCTGAAAGAAAGAAAAAACAACCAGCATCTCTCAATGAACGCCGCCCTATTCTACAGTTTCCACGTATGTCAGTGTTCATCTGCCAGCCAAGGCTTCTGAGATGACTGATGACCTTCATCTGTTTGGTTCTTCTTCTGGTTGCTTCAGTGATTGTGATCATAAGTCAAACCTTCCATTTTCTTTAGTTAAAAGTTCTGGTTTGACTTTAAGAACATTATATTTGTCTTGGCAAAACACCGTCTGCTTTTTGACCTCTTCAGGTCTCCTTCGCTGCAAATCGCTCTTGGAGGGTTGTGACATTTTGACAGATATCTCTATCCCACTGCTGGAAACATGAAAAGAGCACACCTTCCAAATCACAGCAACGTGTTGCTTGCAGCCTCAGGTGCGACCTGAGAACAGGGTCTCTAGGCTGCACCAGCAGTTTCATAGCCAGAGGAAACTTGCAGAATAACAAGAATATATCCAAATGAATAAATACCTAAATTTGTTTAGGCAATATTTTTTTGTCCTTGTGTTAATGTCGGCGCTGCAAAGGGTGCAAATAACTGAATAAAATATAAAATGTGTGCCAGCGCTCGAGCCCTATATCTTTTCCTGTTCTGCTCCTCCTCATTCTTTTCCCAGTTTCCTGAGCCCTTGTTGCTTCACTGGACCATTAGACGCTGACATTCAGACACGCTACGCTGAGAGGGCCTCCCGGAGCATCACGGACCGGTGACACGTGGTTGGAAAGGTCATTCTCTCCATGTGGTGCTACCCATGACACCACACTTGCAGGAATCATCCACATGATGGGATGGATGTGGGGGAAAAAAAAGCTGTAGCTGCTGCTACATAGGAAATTCTGTAAGACTGACCTTCACCTCCAAAAGATACTCCCACCTGCACCATCACTGTGCCTCTCTTGTTCATCACCTCTCCTGACTAACACTGGACAATTTAGCATTCGCATCTGATGCTAAAATCACAGTCAGTTCACGAGATCACTGTCGGTTAGACGTGCTTCCAACGAAAGGTCATCTCGACTGTTGACGCCAAGAGAGAGCAAGAAAACGAGAGCAGAACATTTTCTCTTTAAATTAACATAATGGCTGCTGTAAAGAGGGATATTACGGGAAATACTGTGAAACAGCCGTGTTGATGGTTTTGAAACTCTTCTCCAAAGCCATTAGTGATTAGAGAAAGAGTGTAGATGGACTTGTAATGGTGCTTTCTATGTTCTGTCTTTATCTTGTGCCTCAGCTACAGTAGATAAAAGGAGGCCCACACGGCCTTTGTTGAGGGTGTTATTTCACCATTATGGACTCTGTATGGCTGCTCTACCACCTGTTGAAGCACCTGTCTGCTTTAAACGCTAGTTATTGGTAAGAAAAATGAATCAGAGGAACACGAGCTGAAGTGAATGGATGCAGCAGTGTCATTTAGGCAACTAGTGTTGCAAGGTATAAATGAAATTCACTGAGAGCCTCAAGCACATCATCCTAACAATTTGAATACAAAAATTAAAAGAAGCCTCTGGTCATTTGATTAATTAGAATAAATCATTAAAGAACAATCATGATTCTTTATTTATTTCATTAATTGGCAGCCCTTTATATAGACTGCAGACGCTTTGGATGATGCTTAGGTTATTTTTTTTTTTTTTACTGTATTTGAGTGGACAATAAAGCCCTCAGTTAGACTTCACATAAACTGTTTAAGCTTTCTCTTTCCATACACTCCAATACTTCTTTTGTCAATTTTTTTTTTTAATTTGCTAAATGATCTTATTTAGGTATACACTGTATTTAGGTTCTATGTATAGGTTATTCTATGATTTAGGTTATTTTGATCAGGTCACTCTTGTAAATGAGTCCCCGAGGCTCAATGGAATTAACCTGTATGAATAAAGGTTGAAACAATAATAAAAAATAAAAAAAAGTTTCTAGTTATATGAACAGATAGTACAATTTATGGTAACCTTTTTCTAAATAATTATGTAAAAAAAAAATCATTCAACATAAATTTATGGCTCTGGAATTTTAAGTATATGAACTTGTTTTATCTTCAGTAAAATTAGTTATTTTAAAGAGATTATACTCACTAAATTATAAAGTGTTGCTTAAAGTAAAGCCAATTTTTGTTTTCCTTGTAGTTTTGTGTAAGCTGTTCATCTTATGTTAATGTTATTAAAACAGACTGTAAAGTCTGAAACTAACTTTACAATGTTTTTCTGAACATTTTTCTTTGAAAATTAATTACAAGCATTTGTTGTTGCATATTGCTTTTTGTTTGTGGCAAAATAAGACACGCTTGATTATTTTTCTTAATGATTTGGGAACAATTCTCCCGGTTTTGTGTTGCTCTCCATGTTGCTTCCGGTCAGCATCTTAGCTGCACCCGCTAATTAGCTACACCTGCTAATTAGCTGCACCTGCTGCGATGCTAATTGCACTTCCGGTCAGCAGCAGTTGCATCGCTTCTCCATTTTAAAACCACGATGCCTCACCACCAAAGGTAAGAATTAATAACTTGTTGGCCAGTTTTTTCTGTTTTGAGTCTGCTATTATGTATTTACTTTGTTAATGTTAATAAAAAGTGTAATTGTTACAGCTCGTGCGCGCCTTACAGCCGAAGTCCATAAAATCAGTTTTTCTACTTTCTGGTGCATTTTAGTCTAAATAGTTTGCTATGGGTGCTTTTTGGGGGCATCTCTCAGAAGGTTTAAGTCATAGAGAAAGTGTGCTTTGGTTTTGTAGCTTTAAATTAGTGGTTTTGCTGTGAAATATGGCCTCCATGATGAAATATTCCTGCATTTTGTCAAAAACAAATAAATAAATAATAATAAAGCCCAATTAAATCCTGACGGAGTTTTCGATGGAGTCAACCAAATTGTAATGTTACATGTCTGTCCAGAACAGCACATAATTAACTTTAGTTAAGTTTTATTTTGTTTTTAAGAAAAAAAAGGAATACAGTATACTCCTTTTTTTTCTTTTTAACAATTATTAGCAAAAATGGCTGTTCTACTTAGGACCTTGTTTGTAGACACAAAACTGCATGAATCTAACTTTTATCTTTGTGGTGGGTGGAAAATGATACAAGTCTTTGATTATCATAGATAAATATATTTTTACTATATAAACCTATAGCTTATTATAAAGTACAAATGACATCTTTCATACTCAATTTTATATAAGATCATCTTCTGAGAAATGATGGCATTACCACCTGTCACAGCAATTATTTGGCTTAATATCTAAAATTGTTGTTAGGGATGCACGATATGATCAGCATGGTTTCATTTTGGCTGAAATTAGTGATAAAGTTAAATATTGGACATCTACCTTTCCATCAAAATAACTCACCAATATAAAAGGCCCTTTTTAATATATTTTTTATTTATACAGTACTGTACTGTATAGTGTTGCATCTTTTCCATGCCCCTTTTTGGCATCTGCATTTGGTAGCAGGACAAATTGGCAAAGACCATGCAGGATATTGCTGTGTCTCCCCTACCATTATATAAGCAGAGCGCCGCACACCATCAACAGAATCGAGCACCCTGTTTACCAAACCGCCCACCCCCCCCCCACCCACCACCACCACCAACCACCTGTCCGCACTGATGTACCACTAAGCTAGGGCCTCACAATACAGGTGTGCTAGCTAAAAAGCTAAAGGCAGCTTCTTCCCTCATGAACTGTCACACTATTTATTCAATCTCAACTCATGGTTTGTTTGCATCTGAGCACCCTTCATACTGAGCTGCGGTCATGGTACATTAAACATGGATGTATCCTTATGGTCACAATAAGAACATGAATCACAAAGAAACATCTGTACATATGTTTACATACTGTTGACTAAATTGTCAATCTAAAAATATGTAAGCAAAACTTGTAAGCAGCTGCTAACTTCTATATTTTTGTTTACCTATTGACACTGCTGAAAAGACTGAAAGTAATAGTGAACATTGGTGATGTCCATGTTTGAGCCGTTTTGAATAGAGAAATCTAACATTGTTGATGTATTGGCACGTGCTTTGTTTACTTTGAGTGCCTACCTGCATTCCAGACATGAATATCTGTAAACTCCTTTAAACTGCACTATTTGATATTTCAGGATATTTAGCATTTGATGTCATACTTTGCAATGAGTTCCTCTTTAATAGCCAATTTGTTCTCATGCTGGACCTAAAAAATGATATTCTATTTAGGCCTGTCAAATTTAAGAAGAAACGTTTAATTTGTTTTGCATGTAGCACCTTTTTCAACCACTGGATGGCAGTATAAGACTGTTTTAACCAAATATGGATGTGAGGGTGCGAGCAGCATGCCTCTTTAAGAAAAATGGGAGGGAGGCCCCTTGACGTGACATGGGCTGTCTCTCTTTGGTTCTCAAAATGGCGGACGCTCTGTGCGGTTTGAGCTCTTTAGCATAGCATTTTTCGCACAAAGTTTTTAATAAAAAAAAAAGTAAAAAAAAAAAAGTTCTATGCTTTTTGCAGAGAAAAATAACTTTTGACATGAAGATACGAGTTTCAACCATGAATGTTGTTTCGACAAGACGGAGGTATTTTTCCTGAGGTTGACCTGTTAGCTTAGCTCGTAGCTTAGCTTTTCAGCTTAGCTGCTTTTGACGATCCAAGAAATGCAATTTTGTATGGTTAAAATGGATTTGAAAGAGAAAAGAGCAAGGGAGGGATCAATGAAGAGCACCAGAGTTGAGCCTTTTGTCATCCAGTGTCTCATTAGTGAGACACCAAGAAACGATAAAGCCAATAAATGAAAAGGAGGTTGATAATTTTAATTTATCATGCGATTAATTGATTGATTATTTATTGTGACAGGCCTAATTCTACAATTGATTTAAAATGGGAATAGTTGAAATACTTTAAAATAATTATTTGGGTCTGTTTTATATACATATATCATTATAGTCTGTGCCTGGCTGTTTTCTCCCTGTAAAAATGAAAGCCTGAAAGCTTAAATCAATCTGCTTCTCAGAAGATGGTTGCAAATGCACTTTTATTAAACCCTAAACGAATGTGAAACGCTGCGCTGATTACATGCATTCAAGAACAGCATTGATCTGTTCATTTAAAACTGTAGTTTTAGTCTCTTTTTTCCATAGCTGCTTTCACACAAAAACCACAGATTACCTTATCTTGTCTGTGCGCCTTCACTTTCTCATCTTCAATTTTCTGTCTCGAACCAAATAAATTGGCATTATTCTCCCTCAGGTAAATCTCAGCAGCTGCTTCTCCCAGCAATCCAAAACAGTCTGTTTTTCAAAACGACTGATTTCAGAGTGCAGACTGTTTGAGGTCATCTACTGAAGAACTGTTTCTTTGTTCATTAAGACAGGCAAACACAAAGAGGTTAAAACAAAAGCTTGAGTTTGATCTCTGTGCCTTCTCTAAACACTTTACTGTCTCATAGCTAAAATGGATTTGAGAGGTGTAATATGTGCTTCTGAAGGGTTGCTGTATTTGTAACTGGAGTAATTGGTGTATGTATGAAAACAATGTTCTAGCTCTGGGGAAACTGCCTTGGGAGTTACAAACGTATAAAAATAACATTTATTTGCCAGCTGAATGTAGAACAGCTAATAAAGTATCAGGCGTTGTGCTGAAATTAGAAAACCATCCCTGCGCTGTCTGGACAAAAGCCTGTCACTTATCAACTTCACAATGTGCTGAGTGACAGAGCTGCTTTTTCTTCTGAGCTGCTCTGTGCCACAAATTGATATTTTCAGGCTTCGTCAGTCCTTTTTTTAAATAAACTAAATTCGTTACAGTTCGCAGCCGGCATCAGAAAATAAAAATTCAGGAGAAGTTGTAGACTTGCTGGGGAACTTTAATCACATTGCATCTGTTTGAGGAGCCAGAGCACTGCAGTGCATGCTGGGAAATGTGTGTATAGGATGAAAAGAGGTTAAATTTGCAGGCTAAGCTGTGCTTTGAGTTTCTATGGAAGAGGGAGACTTTGCTTTCAATTCATTATACGATGTCGCCGAGCTGCAGGCGGACAGTGGCGAGAGCGGCTCATCGTGGGACGTTGCCACAGCGGGTCTGCAGACGTCGCTTTCGCCTCGGTGGGTTTTCATCTGTCTTTAAAAGATAAGCCTCCCTCAGCATCTCATGTCTGAATAGTGCATATAAACAGTCGGGAGACGTGCTGAATAATCCACCTTCTCTCATCTTTGCCACAAATAACTGATCTTGGGGCTAAAACAACAGCGTGATTTGCAGTGAAGTGAGGAAAATGCATCAGCCGGGAAAGCCACTCGACTGGGCTCCGTTCAGTATGCACTTCCAGCTGACAGGCTGATGAGCTGCAATCAGCCCTCCTACTCTGACTGGGTCATGCTGTGGTAATCACTGGTGACTTATTTTGGAGGAATCCTCAGACTGGGCTGCTCAAAGCCAAAAAGGAGACACGTTTTTCCTTGTTAGATTGGCTTATGTTACAGCGTTTATGGGATTTGCACAGAAGGTTAAAAAAATACAGAGATGATTGTCGGCTGCGCATGACATAGAAAATAAAAAATCAGCACACAGGTACTCCATAAAGGTCAACATGTACTGTTGGGTGTAACAGTAGAAAACACAGTGATGAGAAACTTGATGTCCTGCTGTTAGGATGACTATTCATCTGATAAATTAGGCACTTTTAAGCAAAACATTATGTGTCATGTCATAGAAATGTCATTTTCACAGATGGAGCAACTCTTAGAGCTGTTATTTCCTCTTATTTAAATGCTTGACTAAACAGCATGTCCTGTTTCCTTGTTCACATTGACATTTTATAACAGGAGCACTTCAGAGTTCATTTTCCTCAGGATCTCTGTTTACCGTGTCATTAAATTCTCATTTCCTTTTTGCATTACAGTATCTTTTTAAAGTAATGATTGAGGCATCGGCCACTGGAAATTGGCTAAAATTAGTGTAAATGATTTCTAGAAGAGAGGCTGCCTTTATCTAAAAAGGAGGCCTTTTTTACGAGGATATGGAGGGGATCTCTAGAGATGACAGGGACGAGTCTTTCTTAAAGCTCATATTTAGTGACACCACCCACCTTCATGAACTACTTTGATGCAGTTATCTTACTAATTTGTTAACTAACATTTCAGGAAAATTAATGTTTTGTCAATTTTTAAAACGTTTGTAAAGTTGTATTCCTCATCTCTTTGAGCCTATTTTCCATTTATTGACATAGTTATTGCAACCATTTGCATGACTTTCCACAGTGATAGTTGATGTAATATCTATAAACAGGTATACTTTGGTTTCATCTGACCATATGACATTCTTCCAGTACTCTTCTGGAACATCCAAATGCTCTCTAGCAAACTTCAGATGTGCCTGGACATGTACTGGCTTAAGCAGGGGGATACGTCTGGCACTGCAAGATCTGAGTCCCTGGCAGCGTAATGTGTTACTGACGGTAGCCTTTGTAACTTTGATCACAGCTGTCTGCAGGTCATTCACTAGGTCCCCCCCGTGTGGTTCTGGGATTTTTGCTCACCATTCTTGTGATCATTCTGACCCCACGGGCCGAGATCTTGCGTGGAGCCCCTGATCGAGGGAGATTAGCAGTGGTCTTGTAGGTCTTCCATTTTCTGATTATCGCTCCCACAGTAGATTTCTTCACACCAAGCTGCTTGCCTATTGCAGATTCAGTCTTCCCAGCCTGGTGCAGGTCTACAATTCTGTTTCTGGTGTCCTTCGACAGCTCTTTGGTCTTCACCATAGTGGAACATGAAGTGTGACTGTTTGAGGTTGTGAGCAGGAGTTTTTTTTATACTGTTAACGTGCTCGAACAGGTGCCACTGATACAGATAATGAGTGGAGGACAGAGGAGCCTCATAAGGAAGAAGTTACAGGTCTGTGACAGCCGGTAATCTTGCTTGTTTGTAAGTGACCTAATACTTATTTTCCACCCTTATTTGCAAATAAATTCTTTAAAAATCATACAGTGTGATTTTAGGATTTCTTTTTCTCATTCTGTCTCTCATAGTTGAGGCCTACCTATGATGTCAATTACAGGCATCTCTCATCTTTTTAAGTGGGAGAACTTGCACAATTGGTGATTGACTAAATACTTTTCCCCCCCCCCACTGTATAAATTGCATTAATTCTAAACCATAATAAGGATCAGTATTTATCAGTATACTGTATTTACATTATGTTTATCCCTATACAGTACTGTATTTCTAATATTTCATATAGTATGTTGTCTTAAAACTGCTTAATTTGTGTCCTGTTAGATTCAAAAAACAAAGCAAAGCTAAATCTGTACTTTATCTGATAAGTGACTTGGGTTATAATCAAAAAATGTCTTCATTTATTTCGTTTACTGGCTTTTCTAACTAAAAGTGTCTCCAACTAAATGACACCAAACATTCAAAACTCAGTAATAATCACATAACAATTTTTTTATAAGATGATAAAGATATCAAACTAATTCTGGTTGCAAAAGATAGAAAACTGACCTTTTAACACAAATTCTGAGATATATATCAGACTATAAGATGAAAGTCTTATTGTTTAGGTGAGGAAAATGTTTATTTACTACACAACCACAATTTTTTATTTGATACAACTGTTAGCTAAAATGTATTTGCAAACATTTGCTCACTGTTTATACCAGCCGCACAGCCATAATCTTTTGCTTGATTGGTAAATGTTAATTGAATTGTATATTTTTCTTTTTTAAGCAGCATTAAATTCTCATAGGCAGTCTAAAAAGCTGTTCAGTTCCTAAGGATCTGTTTTGTTTTTATGTCAGTGTCTAAAGTTACTCTCCTGAGTAGACTGGAGTCCTCGCTCAGAGTCTCGTTGAAGCCTCTCCTGGTGAAGATAATTCACAAGTCCAGGTTGAGATACTATGGAAAATTCGGGCTCAGGATTGATTACCCCTATCAGGTGAGTTTGTATCGCTGATAACATTGTTACCTAACCTTCTTCTTGTGCACGTTTTAACGTAGCTGCTGGGTTTTGTTGTATTTCAGGCGTATTTTGAAGTTGCTGACCAGAGTGGCACAATGTCGCTCGTGCTTTGGAACGAGCTCTGTCCCGAGTTTTACGAGAGAATGAAGGTCGGCGTTGTGTTGTACCTGCAGAATTACACGCTGAAGCAGAGTTATTCCAACAGATCTCGCCCACAAATGGACCATCACAGATTGAAGAACTTTACCTCTGTTGGTATGTAACATTTCATCAATCCTTAAGTTTTGTGTTGAAAAAAAACGTTGCACACAGCTTAGAGTGGCCAGTAATCGCTGGTTTACACTAGTCTTAGAAGTAGGCCTGTCACGATAAACAATAAACCAATTACCGGTAATCACACGATTAATGAAAGTTATTGACCTCATTTTCATTTATTGACTATCGTTTCTTCGTGTCTCTCTCTTTCCACTGAAGACACTGGATGACTAAAGGTTCAACTCTGGTGCTCTTCACTGACCCCTCCCCTTTCTCTTTTCTCTTTAAAATCTTTTTTAGCCGTCCAAAATTGTGTTTTTGGATCGTTAAAAGCAGCTAAGCTGAGAAGCTAAGCTACGAGCTAAGCTAACAGGCTTAGCTTGGGGAAAAAACCTTCGTCTTGTCGACGCTCCAAAATTCACGGTTGAAACCCGTGTCTTTGTGTAAAAAGTTGTTTTTCTCTGCAAAGAGAAACTGAAAACTTGTTTACTGATTTTTTTTAATTAAACGCTTTGTGTGAAAAATGCTATGCTAAAGAGCTCAAATCACACTGAGCGTCCTCCATTTTGAGAACTGAAAAACAGGAAGGAGAGACAGCCCATGTCACGTCAAGGGGCCTCCCTCCCATTTTTCTTAACGAGACACGCTGCTGGCTCCCTCACTATCCATCCTTCGGTTCAAACAGTTTTATACTGCCTTCTGGTGGTTGAAAAAGGTACTACACACAAAAATTAACCAACATTTCTGCTTACAATATTTCAAACAATATTATCATTTATCGCAATAATTTCTGAGACAATCACCCAGCAAAATTTGTTATTGTGACAGTCCTACTTGTATGTTTTGATTTTTTTGTTTGTTTTTTATACGTTCAGTTCATTTATACTCAAAATGAGGCGCACTGCTTAGTTATTGTAACATTTATTTTTAACATACAGTATTTACTTTACTAATAGTTATGGAGGAAGACAGATTTTTTAAATTTGTGATCGGTTCAATTAAGGAAGAAGTACAAAAAAAATCTTATTTGTTCTCCTCTGCCTGCAGAACTCTCCTAATTTGACAAAAGTTTGAAGATTCAAAATAAAAAAAAATCTTAGTAATACATACACGATGACCTCTGGGAAAGAAAGAGTCAGTAATTATTTTTGTGTCGTTAAACCTTGAATTAAAAAGTCTACATTAGAAAGTTTGAATACGGGGACAAAAAGGAATTAACTCAGACTATATTTATACTCTCTGGGCAGTGATAACTAGTTTTTGATCCAATTAAGATCTTATTCTGACAAAGACGGTGTTGTCTAAGTAAAATGATCATCCTAACTTGAATATGGTTATATTCAGAGTTTGCAACAATCAAATGAAGCAACTAGTGGAGAACCACAATAGACTTCCTGTTAGAAAGTACTATTGTAGCGATCTAATAAATACTAACAAGACAACAGCCTGACTGCATCACTTTTTTTTTTTTTCATTTTCACAATCCACTAATCTTTATTTGGGCTAAAATAACTCCTGCAGGGCCTTCCTGAAGGCTCAGTGTCCTGTGTTTTGGTCCCACCCACTCTACATCAACACTGATTGGTTCATTTTCCTGTCAGTTATTAAACACACTCATCCTGCAGAGCCTCTGACTGAGCTCAGCCTTCTCTCCTGACAGTGAAGTCCTAACCGATGAGAAAGAACCATAAAACGTGTTTTCTGCCGTGAGACGTAAGTTTGAAAGAATCTGCTTGGAAAACTACATTTTCATGAATTAAAAAATATATTTTGCTCAACTGCTAAGTAGTTTACAGAAGATAAGAGCAATTAGCAAATGATAAGGAAAATTAAACTAAAGTATACATTTCATATAAAATAAATATTAAGTTAAAACTTTAAATGTAACATTTTACATGTGCTGAATTTTTAGGCCTTCTCTGAAGGCATCAAAGGCCCAGAGGGTTCCCCATTGGAAGCTACAGAACATACCAATTGTACTGGTACTATGTACAGATATACATCATACCAAGGGTTTAGTGGCATTTGTTGACACTTAGTACTTTTTTAAACCGAACGCCTTCAGCTCCACTTCGTCAGTTATTCTTGTCTTTGTGTTCATCACTTTTTTTAATTAACCAGTTTGCTTGTTTCTGTCATAAGATCTGCACCGCCAGCCTGCAACATGCTTACACACTTTACTGAAAACACAGAAGACTTTTCTTCTTTTTTGTAGCATTTTGGTGTAAATAAATATGTGAGTGAGTGTAAATACTGTATTGTCGTGGGATGTAACATATGAAAGCAGCAGAATCAAAATATTATCTTACTGTAGAATAATAAGCTGGAATATTATGAAATGCTATACAGGCAGTCCTCGACCTACGAACGGGTTCCGGACCTAAGAACCGTTCGTAGGTCGATTCTGCCGTAACTCGGA
>JARVLU010000646.1:16050960-16066767 GCA_031762415.1 Simpsonichthys santanae
AAGTTGTTTTACATTGAAAAAAACGTGTTTAAAAAGACGTTACCGATCGCTGTTTAGTTTCGGTTTCGTTTTACGGCTGAAAATCCGCGTATACGGCCGCAGATCCGGGCGGATCCGGTATACGGCTGAATCGGTATACGACCGAGCTGTTAGAACGGATCTCGGTCGTAAACCGAGGACTATCTGTATAGAGTTTTATACATTTTCTTTCTATTTATATAATTTTTATCAATTTTGATAAGTATGTATTTTGTTGTATTATTTATAGATGATTATTGTTTGAATTGATCAATTGAATTGATTTTGTCAAGGGGCAGATATAAGATTTTTTCTTCTGCTGCTGCCTTTCATTTAGTCTTTTATTAAAAAAAAGTATTTTGAAATTGTCTTTGTGTTTAAATTTGAAATGAATAAATTAAATAAAATAAAAATTAAATTAAATAAATATACATATTTGTGAAGGGTCTTGCATCATGCTGCACTTAATGCATTTAAATCTATTTTTTATGGTTTTAAATGGAAAGCGGACTAAGTTGGAGAGAATAAGAGGGATGTAAAAGGATGGGTTAGCAAGTCAACAGCACTAGAAAGCTACACCCTGACATCTATCAATGTACATTACTCTTTGTGGAAGCTGTTCAAGAAAAATTCAAGTGGGACTTCTGCCGAATATCATCTGGTTGTCTTTAAAATGATGGTTTAATTTACTTCAGAGTGGCATGTAACTGATGACCTTTGGCCGTCTTCATCAACATGAATGGGAAGTCGTTAGAAAGATAGTCAGGGAGATCTTCGTAAATTCTATGTTTGTCTCAGATAGCAGCTTTGAAAGATCCCAGTCTGCAAATTGAATGCAAGTTGTTGGTTTTCAGGAAATGCATTTGTTGCCAATTTCAAATGTCAGTGTGATACAAGTTAGTTGCAGATCACAGAGCATTTATAAAGATTTCTCTTAAGTCTTCTTTAAGGCCCTATTAACACTAACATGAATTTGGTGCAAAATGAACGACTGCCATCCACACGCAGACAGAGATTTTTAGGAATAGGCAAAGTAAAGAAAAAAAAAACATTCCTTCACAGTACTTTGTTCTTCTATAAATAAAATAATGGAGTATTTCTGGAGACAATGATGTCATAGCCTACTTTCCACACCTTGCTTTTCATAATGAATGTGTGTTGAAAACTGTAACCGGAGCCACACATTTTTATTTTCAATTGTTTTTTTCCACTCTGACAAAATTTGTCTTTACCTTATCCTTGTTAGTATTCAGTCATTTGCTGAACAGTTGAATTATTAATGATAAATGATGCAAAGTGGTCTAAAAAGCTAGTCTTGTACTTATTCAGTTGTCATGCACAGAATGCTGTTCTACTGTAATCTGATGATAATCTAATTCTAAATGTTGTCGCTTACTAGCCTCTGATCATGTCTGCATTCTTATCTGTATAGCTGTTCATTCCAATTGCACGCTCCCTCAAAACCTCCAACATCTGTAACGTGCTCTGATAAAACGGCACATTTTAGAGTGGCCTTTTATTGTGGTCAGCCTAAGACACACCTGTGCAAGAATCATGTTGTCTAATCAGCATCATGAAATGCCACACCTGTGAGGTGGATGGATTATCTCTGCAAAGGAGACGTGCTCACTAACAGATTTAAACACATTTGTGAACACCATTTGGCAGAAATAGTTGTGTTGTATAAATAGAAAAAGTCTTAGACCTTTGAGTTTAGCTCATGAAAACTGGGAGCAAAAACAAGTGTTGCGTTTAGGTTTTTGTTCAGTGTACATCACACTATATACAAAGTTTACTATAACAAATGTTCTCAGTCAGCCATCTTGTGAGTGGCAGACTCTTTCAGTAGCTTCTCGAGTAGAACTTCCTTGTTCTCATCCTCTTCCTTGACATTAGACTTTACAACGGAGGCACTCGGAGCGTATTTAAGGCAGGGATTAAAGCACTTTTACTGAAATTTGTTCTACACCTTGAGGTTATCCATGCACACACCCCTCCCATTACCCCACATATGAGAAATTTTTCCAGCATACAGGTCACTTCTTACAGGTTTTTAAAGGTGAAAAAGGTTGGTCTCAAGGCCAACAGCATTCTGAAGAAAGACGTGCGTTGAACAAGTTTTCTGTAGTTTAATTTTATATCATTTCACTATTTTCAATTGCCAAGTTGTCAGATCTATATTAAAATTTTATAGCACAGGAAGTCCTTTGGAGCTTATAAATCAGTGCAAGTTATTTTTCAATTTCTCTGACATATTTCTCTGCTAAAATGACTATTTCATTCAAAGAGATTATATTTAAAGGATTTCAGCTTATGTGATAATTTAATACTATTTTTCATATTTGATCATTTACTAATAACATTTATCGCAGTACAGTTAACTCTCCGTATGGCGCATGGTTCTAAATATAATCATGTTTAGCTCATCCAAACAAACACAACACCTCATTGGTGCTAAAACACAGTGCAGCAATGAATTTAGCAGATTTTTATGAGAAACTACAAACACCTGAAGCTGACTCTCACAGAGAAAACTTTGCAAGTTTGGCGTAAAAAATAAATGGAGACGCATATCTTTGCTAAAATCTATAGCATAAATATTCCTATTTTGTGTTATATATTTGTATATACAGTATTGTATCAAATTGTATTAATTAGAAAACATAGAAAGTTATTCATTTTGTTCTGTTACTGTAAGATTATTATTGTTTGAACTGATTGTTTGAAAAAAAGGGGCAGATATAATAAGATTTTTTTCTTCTTTCTGCTACCTTTCATTTTTTATACTCTGTACGTTATTGTTCATGGGATTGTTTTGTATTGTATTGTTTAAAAAATGAACAAATAAACTAAACCAATATTTTAGTGTATTGTTTATAAAAACTAAAGCAGCAGACACAGCCTCTTCCCTCACTGTGAAACACTCAGGCTGAGCTCTCTCTTGGTCACATGCACAAGTTGCACGTCTGTTCAATGTTGTGGGTCGGAACATTTAATACAAAGTTAGATTTTAGATTAAATAAAGTCCCTGGTAGTTTGTTGCATTATGTGGGAGGATGGGGTGGGGGTGACGGTGGATCAGTTTTGTTATCGCCCCTGGCTGCAGTGAATTGGTCACGTGCATATGTTTAATACATAGATGTTTAGTGATTTATTACATGTCATCACCTTGGGTTAGGGTAGTGAAGTGTCTTCCTTGGGAAATAGTCCAGGAGTCACTGGTTGGAGCTCTCACCTGCAGTCCATCTCTAAGTTGGGAACACTGCTCACACCTGCTGTGCATCAGACAGCAGGACCCGCCCTGCTCTGCTCTGCTCTGATTGGGTCAAACTGTGGCTCTGGTTCTCTTTATTGGTTGAAAGCAGCATCTGTTTACTATCTGTATCATCATTAGACTGGGTGGCTTTAACAAGACCACAAAAAACCAACCCCTCCTCTCCCTTCTTTTTACAGATGAATGAAATCCGTCACTATAATCCATGTCTATTTCACTTGATGACAACTGAGTAAAATAGAACCAAGTGACAACCAGATCTCACTCAAGCTGAGATGTGGTTGTCCCAGATGAAAATGGATTGTCTCGGACAACGTGTAACTGTTTACGCCGACGACTGAATGCTACCCATTGCATTTGCCCCCCCAGTATTTCTAAGTGAAACTGTCACTTTTTATGTCTTTGCAATGCCATGTTGATGTGTAATTTCTTGGGACTCGTGCTCATTTGTGTGCAGATTCAGTTGCTGCCCTCGTGTCCCCTTCACCCCTTCATGTCGCTCTTTTCATCTGCTCTTTGCCACTCCTGAGCGTTGTCATCTGCAGCGAATCCAGCTTTGTCATTCCATTGTGAACAGTCAGACTAGCTGACAGCTGCCCACTGTTTACCCATCAGGCTTTTTGCCATGTAGGAATGCAGGGTTTAAGGAAGAGGTGCAACTTTGAGCTTCATCAACATGCATGACCAGCAGCAGTCCTCCCCTTTGGCAGCAAGCGCGAGCGGGTGAAGGGAAATTGGGGATGCGGGGATGACACTGTGGCGCACGAGTGTCACATCATCCATCAGTCTGTCACACACTGTCGCCCAGCTTCTCCCAGAAATGCTGTCGATCTGTAAACAAGAGAATGCAACACCAGGCTTCCTGGGGCAGACAGTAAAGCCCGGACAAGCCTCTGGTGTATGAATCGCACCCTGGTGGAAGGCAGATTTTCTCCAAATGGGTTTGATCCACACAACCAGGTGCTGATGACTAACAACCCTTCAGCAACCTGCTTGTGAGTATCTGGCTGTTTTAGGAGTAGTCAATGGCTTGGTGCTATTTCTACCTGGGAGAAAACTTTTTTGTCCTTAAGTATTTTAAGAAGTAGTTTGTTGGGTTGACTAGTTTGACATTTGGTAATATTTAAATTTAGTTGTCAGTTTTGCATGTAGTTATTATTTAATTGTAGCTACGTTAGTAGCTTTTACAGGTCTATAGTGGCTAGATGTTGAACTGCTGTGATTTTTGTGATTTGTTGTTATTTTTTGCGTCTAAGCTCTAGTAATTGCTAAAAAACAGGTTTCTCTGAAACAGTTATTTAATGATGACTACAGAGAACCAGCCAGTAACCCTTTTTATCACCCACTGAACAAAGTAGTAATCAGCTATGTGCTGCGTGTCAGAAGACTAGGGGAAGGGATTCACTCAGTCCTTTATTGGCCCTCTAATTATTTTCCACGTCACATGATTAATATTGTCACTTTGATTTAGTTCTGAGCCCATTAGATAAAAGAGTCTGTGACAGAGGACATTGCTCGTACAGCAGAGGGTCAGTGATGTTACTGCTCTACCATTTCTGGGCCTCTGAGGCACCTCTGTCCTTTGGAGCAGGAGGGCTTAGAGCCAGACTGCTGGAGTGAGGCCTGCTGGCTGGGGAAGGGACAGGGACATGACGGGGGCCAAGCTTTTCCTGAGCAGAAGCTGGTAGGATGCAGCTGGTGTTCAAGCTGTGAACAGAGCCAGTGGAGCCCCTCCAAAACCAACTAACCTGTTTATATCACCAGCAGCAAGCTACGATCAGTGTGCAGCTCAGGGGTTTGGACAGAGACATGCAAGGCGAGAAGTTTTCTTGTGGGAGTTAATTTTTTTTAATTTTAGTTACCTTTTTTTAAAAAAAAAAAATATAAGCCTTACCCTCAATGTTGTAGACTGAGTAATTGCACTTGGATATTCACTTTTATTAAACCAAATATGCTCTATATAGTTTGGGTTTTATTTGTTGAAATACATTTTTGTTGCACACAAATTTATTTGGAAAAAATGTAATGTTATAGTTCAATTTATTTATGTTATGTTTAAATCAATACCCAGATAACATGGACTGAAGGAACAACTCAAAGTCTCCAGATGGAAAATTAACAGTGCTTTATTTACAGTGGAGTCGCTGGAAGGAGCTGGATCCCTGGAGGACAACAGGAGATGTGAGTATGTTTTGTTTATGGTCTTTGTGATATGAGATGCTCATGATTGTAGTTCTACTGTAGATTGGTAAACTGGTGCGAGAACCATGTTCCAAGGGGGCCAAGAGTTTTGAGTCCAATAGCGTAGGGCGGTGCTAGGAAGGCAAGGTAACAGCTGAGGGAGGTCACTAGGAGATCCACGAAGATGAGGAGTTCAACTGATGAGTTCACAGGTAAATTCAGGGAGGCGAGGAGATCAGCAGGAGAGTTTCACAAGGAGGTTCAGGTCCACAAGTAGATCAGGGATCCACAGGAGTTGAACTGCAACATGTGAGATTCAGAATTGGCAGATGCAACACTTGGGAGCAAGGTTAGCTGGTCAGGAGCTTTAGTACCAGGAGACGTGTAATGCAACAGCATTGAACTGGAGCCTCCTGCAGCGATTATACCTCCACCTCTCATTAAGGGAGACGATCTCCAGGTGTGGCTGGTTGGCACCGTCATGTGAACAGGAGCTGAGGAGAAAAGGCCAAACTCCCACAGTTTACCTGGAACTTCTCAGAACAAATAAAAATATATCTGAATTAATATTTGCTTTGAGACAGTATTTATGAGGTGTATGTGACAATTCACAATTTTTATTAATAAATTGTGAAGGTGCGTTGGATTGTTCTTATTTATAAGTATGCTAATATTTTTAATTAAAAACCTATTACATCCTGATTGTTGACATGATTTTACTCAAAGCTTAATATGCATGAAATTATTATTTTTAATTAGTCGATGATCTGCAGAATAAACAAAAGGCCTATAGCCTTATTTTTTTCTTTATAATCTGATTTAAAATATTATTTAATTATGCTTTAGTTATGACAAATGAAAGTCCTCATAAAATAATCAATTCATATATTTGTTGATTAAAAATAAGTTTAAATTTCTTGCACATATCTACAAATTGTTAAGCATTATTTATAGATAACCTTTTTCAGATTTAATCCACTGTCATTTAAAATATTAACAGTTATGTTTGTTACAAACTTGATCAGATTTTGTATATTTTATAGCACAGATTGTTTATACAGTACAGTATTACAAAAAAATAATAATAATAATGTTTAGTCCCTAATACTGTATAGCTGTAAAGTATTGATTATAAGCTTTGTGGCATAAAAAATAAAGTTATGATGGTGGGTTCTGGATCCTTGAAGCTTTCTTTTAAAACTTCACTGTGGAGCACAGCTGAAAACAAGCAATTACAATCATTATCATCTACCCAGCAAACTAATTTTATTTTTAATTTTTTAATTTTTACAAGTTTTATGTGGACTTTTAAACTTTTGCACCATTTCTTGTTTCTTCACAGCATATGCTTAAGACAGATGAAATCTTTTAGCATTATATATTAAAGTTTTAAGTGCCATTTAGGGTGAACCCTAAAAGTCAAGGTCAAGGTTCTTTATAGTCATTTGCATTGCATGTGGTACATGTGGTGGAGTGAACTTGTGTACACAGGGTCCCATTTAAAATTTTACTTGTACACTTTTGTATGTACACAAACATACAGTATATGGTTGATCAAATATTGTCCGTTAAAAATACCTTAAAATAGTTTTTCATAATATTAAAGCCAGTTTTAGATGCATTTCTTCTGGGAGCAGAGCTACAGAAACATATTCACGTGGTTTGTTTACAATTTTATTGTTGTTTTTCACTTCCTTGTCATGTTTATTCCATGGGACACGCTCAAAGTGTCCGTGTTATGGTGTGTGTTTTTAAATGTGTTTGAACTGTGGCAGGAAACTAGACACGCAAATGCAAAAAACTGACAATTCATCATGGCAAATATTGTTTTCTGCTTTTCTGAAATGGCCTGTTAATGACATTGACACAATATTGAATATAATAAAATGCCCCAAACAGCAAAAAAAGAAAAAAAAAAACAAAACAAAAAAACTTGCATATCATTTAAACATTTTTTGTTTTGACGGGAAGAAAAAAAAAGTTTTTGAATTTAGTTTTGCTTGAATTTGATTTTACAATTTCTTACTACCCAATTTACATATATCTTTATGAAGCTGCAAACCAGCTAATGTCACTTTTATTTACTAATCTCTACCTAAACAAACAAAAAAATTGAACCAAGATGTATACAATAAATCATTTACCAAATCTAAATGCAAGAAAATAATTTACAAAAACAGTAAAACATAAATATTTAAATTGGAACAAACTAAATGTAGTAAAACCATTTAATACAAATGTAATGGTCTAACCTGTAAATTGCTGTATGAGGATGTAGGAGTTTCTGACTGGAAAATTTTAGTTAATAACACTCTGAGAGACCACCACGAAAATTAGAAAGTTGTTCTTATAATGAACAGGACGTTAATAAAACCTGCCTAAATAAAGGTTGAATGAATGAATGAAAAATAGAGCAGAGCAGCACTACTATTACTTTTAATGAACTTCTTAAAGATAAATTGCTGCTTTAAGCCTATATATAATACATCGCTGTAATCTGATTAGATTTGAAATAAAAGCATTTTCCTAGAAGTCTCAAGTATATTTTAGTTTTTATCTTAGATCCTTATTTACTGTTTCTTTTACAATTTATATTTTTGCTGTTGTTGGATGTAACTGGTACCTTGGGTACACAATTTTGTTCCACCTCATGTACCACATGTGATGTGAATGGCAAAGAACCTTGAATCTTGAAGTAAAGAGGAAGAGATATTTCCACGTGTTCTTCCTCGTTAGTGACGTTAACGTTACTTAATTAGTTCAGGGAGGGATTGTCCGTCAGGTGTTGATGCTCTCATCATGTGGCTCTTGTTCCTCTGGGGAAATCATCTTAACCCTCATGGACAAGATCTTTTGAGCACATGTGCATGTGCTGTATATTTGTCAGTGTACAAAGGCAGGCCATTACTGTGCTTTGATATATAACAGCAATTACACACACATGCTTCTAAGGATCCGCCCAAAACAATCCTTTTAAAGGTGTCCTTGAAAGTGATGCTCCCACAAGAGAATGAGGTGTGTTAATATGTGTTGAAAGGGTCATCTTAGGTTACACAGCATTGCCCACTACACTTGACGTCTCCCCGTTGCCCAGCCAATCACAGACAAGGACTCAGTGATGCAGTTCCTCTCTTACTGGAGGGATTCCGAGGAAGTGCCGCGTGATGATGCTGCTGAACCAGCTCAGCCTCTCCTGTCTTCTACACCTCCTCCTTATTTTCTTTGCCCCCCAGGTTTTTATTCTTCCAACCTTGCACAAGGCACCTTGGTCATGTTAGCTTTGAATAGCTGATAATCTAGCTCCATCCACACTGCTCCCACAAGACTGGCTTTATAGGCAACAGTCAGTCATCAACCAGCTCTCCTGCTCATCTCCCAGCTATAGGCTCCACCTCCCAGTTTCCCTCCCATCTCCCTCCATCCTTTTTTTTCTCCTCGTTTTCTCACATCACACACGTAACACACATTCATATACACACCTCCTCTCTCCAAGGCTCCCCACTCTGTACGAGTGAGCCTTCTCATCAGAGCTGGCAGATAACAGAGCTGAAGGTGAGCTGCTGTTGCCAGGTAAGGAAGCTCGTTGTATTTTTGGATCCTAGAAGTTGCGTAGGAACACAAATGTATTTTTTATAAGAGATGTGATGCATCTGCGTGTGATTGAGGTAATTATGTCAGGTGGCAGTTTTGCTGAAATCATAGGAGTAGTGCACTGTGCTCCAACTCCCAGCTCTTCCTTCCATTGCTGTTTTTAGTTTCTGCTTTTGCCGCGCCTTTCGTCGCCATGTGCACTGAAAGGTTTTTGTGTGGGTGTGTGTCATGGAAATGTGCTGAAGGTAAAGGGTGGAGCGCAGCAGCCGATAGCAAGGCTGCTACATATAGAACGTGTTTTTAGTTGCGAGGGGAAACCACGGTGCGGCTGTGTGGGCAGATGGAAAGATGAGGGGAGGGGAATTGAGAAGGAAGACGAGCAGCTGCCTTCATCCTATAGAAGCTAATCCCTGTGTTTGTTCATCTCGCTCCATCAGATAAAACGTGCAGTGCAGTTCACTTTTCTCTATCCTTCACTTGTGATCGCTTTATCTGGAGCCAAGAGAGATGTGACAAGTGACTCATTTGGAAATGAACTGTAATATGATATGAAAAGGAACCAAGACTTCTCTCCAGCATCAATTTGTCTTTGTACCTGATACTCCATCTCTTTCGCTAACCAAAATTTGTCACAATCTCTTATTTCCACTTTCATTTATACAGTGAGCAGATAAGATTGAAAATCCTCTTTAGTTCAATTGGTAACCCAGGATCTCTGCTATTGTTACGATTGGTGGAACCCCCCCTTGCTGTAAAGGAGGCTTATCACCTCCCACAGGTTTTACTGATGGAGTGCCGATTGGCTACTGCACAGTGCACATGGAATGAGCGTCTCCAGACTCTCTGCAAACACGTCAAGCAAATCCATGGTGACTGCTGCACATGTTCGCTGACAAATCACTAAAAAGCAGATGGCCTATCACCTTCAGCTCCCAGATTGCCCAATAACTCCGTAAGCATGATCAGCTGGTGCAAAGGGAAAGGGTAAAGAAGTGAAAGGTGGGGGTTTAGGTTGCTCAAGTGTTCTTGTATAGCCTGCTGTTTTGAATACATTAGTCAGGAAGCTCCTGTGTGTCAGACTGTTACCAGGTGACGGAGAAGGGAGAGTGAGCAACTCTTTATGTTCCCCCCACCCAAATAAATGACCCCTCAGCTCATTTCCCAAGGCAGAGCTTATGTTTACATACTCCGGAGCGTCTGCAGATGCTCTGTTTCATAACCACTAACTGAATCAGACAGGCTTTGGAGTAAGATGGCTATAGCTGGGAGTAGTTGAAACAGTTTTTCCTGTTTCAATGAGTCCTGACTTCTCCCCATTTTTACGAGACTCAGAGTCACAGAGGCACATTTCTTAAAATCCTTTTCTTGTTGTAGAAGCTGGATGCACCCTTTGATCATATTTACAAGTGCATATGTCGATTTCTCATCAAATCAAGTGGCCACTCAGCTGTCGCCAGAGGTATTGTAATGTTTTGTCAGGCTTGTTAAAGAGCCATTAATGGGAATTACAGACTCAAAAGTCTCAAGTCTGATGTTTCATCTGTGCTAACCTTTTGTCACAGACGAGTTATTGCGAGTGAACTTGGAAAAAAAAAAGTCAAAGGTAGCTAGAATAAAAGGGCATCTGCCAGATTTACTTTGCATCTGGAGACCTTCACTTTTGATGAGTTTATCAGATGATGGGAACACTGAAGAGCAGAAAAAGAGGCATCAGAATGGATTTTTCTTTCATTACTACAAGCATTATAAATGGATATTAATAGAAGCTCTTATGGTGTGACTTTGTGTAGCCATTTGGTAGTGGGTGCTTGTGAGCTTGGACATACACAGATCTCTAACACCAAGACCGAGTGCGAGTCACACTGGTTCATTAATCATGATTCAAACTCCATCTATTTCTGCAACGATCATCCTCCATGAGACAGTACACCCATGTAATGTCAGAATCACTGTCTTGGTTTAATCAGCAAGAAAAATCAATAAATAATGGCGCTCTAATGGATTACACTGATGTTACTTTTACATTTCTCTGCTGCTTTTAGAAGCAGTTTGTGCCTTTATGTGCTAAATATTGATTAATAATTATGATTAAGTTCAGGCCCATTACTTTTCTATGGTTGCAATATATCAAAGGAAAACTATGAAAAATTATAAAGCATTAACAACAAAAAAAAAAAATATATATATATATAATAATAATAAAAAAAAGACCTGGCAGTAAGAATGAAGGGGGGATTTATATTAAACAAAGCATATGAGACATACATAATTATATACAGTTATTTTTAAATTGGCCATGCGGTCAGCTCATACACATTAATAAAAATGTATGATTTTGAATTTATGAAGAAACTTTCACATCTAGCTGTCCACAAAAGTTATGAATATAATCCATGAAAAAGGGCAACCTTGGCAGAGTCTAACTTTCATTGGGAATGAGCCCGACTTACTGCTGGCAATGCGGACCAAGATCTGATACTGGTCATACAGGGACCTAACAGCCCATGTCAAAGGGACTGGTACCCCATACTCCCAGAATACCCCCCACAGGGTTCCCTGAGTGATGCGGTCCAACGCCTTCTCCAAGTCCACAAAGCACATGTAGACCGATTGGGCAAATTCCCACGCACCCTCCAGGACACTGTTGAGGGTGTAGAGCTGGTCCAATGTTTCACAACCAGGATGGAAACTGCACTACTACTACTAATGAATCTAAGGTTTGACTATCCGACTGACCCTCCTATCCAGAACCCCTGAATAGACCTTACCAGGGAGGCTTAAGAGCGTGATCTCCTGTAGTTGGAACACACTCTATGGTCCCCCTTTTTGAATAGGGGGACCACTATCCCGGTCTGCCAATCCAGGGGAACTGCCCCGATATCCATGCAGTATTTCAGAGTTGTGTAAGCCAACAAACCTCACAACAGCCAGAACCTTAAGGAACTCTGGGCAAATCTCATCCACTCGTGGTGCCCTGCCACTGAGGAGCTTTTTAACCACCTTGGTGACATCAGCACCAGCGATTGGAGTGCCCGACCCAATGCCCCCAGGCTCTGCTTCCTCAGTGGAAGACATGCTGGTGGGATTGAGAAGGTCTTCAAAGTACTCGGCCCACTGACGCATGACATACTGAGTTGAGGTAAGCTGCACACCACCTCCACTATAAACAGTGTTAGTGGTGCACTGCTTCCCTGCTGGGATGCCGGATGGTGGACCAGAATCACCTCAAAGCCATACAGAAGTCATTCTCCATGGCCTCTCCAAACTCCTTCCATGCCCAAGTTTTTGCCTCAGCGACCACCGGAGCCGCATGCTGCTTTGACTGCCGGTACCCATCAGCTGCTTCTGCGGTCCCACAGGCCTGATAGAACTTCTCCTTCAGCCTGACAGCATCGCTCTCCTCCGGTGTCCATCACCAAGTTTGAGGATTGCCACTGCGACAGGCACTGACAACCTTGCAGCCACAGCTCCAATAATCTGCCTCGACAATAGAGGTGCAGAACATGGCCCACTTGGACTCTATGTCCCCCACCTCCCCCAGAACCTATTCAAAGTTCTCTTGGAGATGGGGGTTAAAGCTCCATCTCAGGGTAGACTCTGCCATTTGTTCCCAGCAGAACCTCACAATACGTTTGGGCCTGCCAGGTCTGACCGGCTCCACCATCTGAGCTGGTCAGTGGACAGCTCCGCCCCTCTCTCCACCCGTGTGTCAAAGACATGCGGCCGCAAATTAGATGAGACAACACATTTGATCATCAAACTACAGCCTAGAATGTCCTGGTGCCAGGAGTACATTTGACACCCTTATGCTTGAACATAGTGTTTGTTATGGACAATCCATGATAAGCACAGAAGTCCAATAAAAGAACACCACTTGAGTTCAGATCAGGGACGCCATTCCTCCAAACCACACCCCTCCAGATCTCACTGCCATTGCCCATGTGAGCGTTGAAGTCCTTCAGCAGAACAAGGGAGTCCTCAGGAGGCACATTCTCCAATACCCCCTCCAAGGACTCCAAAAAGGGTGGGTAATTTGAACTGCTGTTTGGCACATAAACACAAACAACAGTCAGAACCCGTCCCCCCACATGTAGGCAGAGGGAGACTACCCTCTCGTTCACTGGGATGAACCCCAATGTACAGGCACCAAGATGGGTGGCAACAATTATACCCATTCCTGCTCGGCACCTCTCACCAGGGGCAACTCCAGAGTGGAAGAGTGTTCAACCCCTCTTTCAAGGAAATTGGTTCCAGAGTCATGTGTCGAGGTGAGTGAATATTTCTAGCTGTAACCTCTCAACCTCACACACCAGCTCATGCTCCTTCCCCACCAGAGAGGTGACATTCCACATCCCAATAGCCAGCTTCTGTAGCCGAGGATCACACCTCCAAGGTCCCCGCCCTTGTCCACAACCCATCCCACATTGCACCTGACCCCTTTGGCCCCTCCCACAGGTGGTGAGCCCATGGGAAGCGGGGCACATGTCTCCTCTTCGGGCTGTGCCTTGCCAGAGTCCATGGGTAAAAGTCCAGCCACCAGCTGCTCACTAACGCACCCCTCCTCCATGCCCGTCTCCAGAATGGGGCCCTGGTGACCCATGTCTGGGCGAGGGAACATTGTTTCCATTTATTTTACTCATCATAAGGGGTCTTTGGGCTGCACTTTGTCTGGTCCCTCACCTAGGACCTGTCTGCCTTGGTTGACCCTACTCGGGGCATGAAGCCCCTGACAGCATAGCTCCTAGGATCACTGGAACACTCAAACTCCTCCACCATGATAAGGTGGCAGCCCAGGGAGGGGTATTTTAGCATCTTAAAATTAAATTTTCATCATGACTTGTCCATAAATTAACCGTCTTTCCAATGTGTATTCAAGGAAGGTCATATTGTTAGCAGAGATGCTCCTTGATGGACATTATCATAGCTAGGTGTACATATATCACAATGGTGATGGATGGGAGGTAGTTTTTGTGATATGTGTGCACGAGAAAATAATTTTTATTGTAAGACTTGATGCCAGTGTGAGAGCTGTAATTTAAAAATTTCCTTTAGGAGGAAATTGCTTTTGCCCTCCTACAACTTTTTAATATCCTGATTCATACTCAGCACAGGTAAAATGCATCGTCTAGCTCTAGAATTTCTCTTGCTGCTGCCTGAAGGTGATCCGTGAGGAAGTTATTTGAGATAAATGCCATGAAGGTGTCAGAGACTGGTAATGCTCAACAAACTTCAGTCCTGCTTGTATAGAACGAGTGAATCATTCTCATGCTCATTGAAACAGTGGATTAATTATTGCTGAAGGGCATGAAGAATAAAAATAAAGTCCTAAGGCACATTTTGAACTTCACATACATCTAATAAAGTAGATAAAAATGTTTCTTTTTGCACTGAAATGTAAGATAGACACAGAGCATTCCATAATTTACCTTTTTAACAAACTCACAGTAAAACCTGTTAATATGAAAACAGTCTTATTCTGCCTCTGAGTATAGCCTACAGTACTGTAATATTATAAACTGCCAGAGCTGCAGCTTTTAAATATTTTACTAATTGAAATGGTTATTGATTTAATGTGTTATTCAGGCAGTTGGCTCTACTCAACACATTGTCATCTTCTGCTGAAATATTCTGTTTGTGCAAATCTTGTCTTATTTTGCTCATTTGTCTTTATAGTTTGTCCACTGTACAGACTGTTAAATCTATTTTACTTTCAGTTTGACATTATTCCCCTTTTTGTCTGAAATTATTACAATAGATGTGTTCTCAATTTCTCCATTTGCTTCTGTCTTGTATCAGTTGCATTCTAGCCGGCATGAAAATGAGACTAAAATTCAAATTGCTACTATTTTCAAACCTTTTTACAAAAGTGTGAGTAAAACGGCTGCAAATTTGGTGGGAATTAAGTAATCTGAACTATCCATCAGGAAGGTGAAGGCACCATCTGAGACAAATGATGCTTAGCAATCAGTCATCAACACAAGCTGAATGTCATCTAAAGTAGAAAAAGGTAATTGTGTTTTTACAGCTCACAGTTGTCTTGCCCTTTTCGATGTTCCTATGAGCTCAGTGAGGGGTAGCAGATCCAACTATATCCAAGTAAGTTGCCTTTTGGCTCTGCTTCAGTTAACTCGCTGCTTCTGGTCGCCCTTGGAGGACGTGTTAGTCGTAAAACAACATGACACCCAGCAGTGTGCATACAAAGAAAAGCGGCCTGATGGGATGCAGCAAGAAAGCAATTAAAATCTGTGTCACCACTGCTCCACCCGGTTCTAGACACAAGTGACCTTGGTGGGTTTAAAATGTGTCACAGTAATTTCAACAGGAGTTGAGAAGCATGGATAGTTGTCACGGCTATGCAAGTAGATCTTTTTTTTTTTTTTCCTGTCAGCTGAATGGATGTTTGAAAACGGAGAGCAGCCTGCTGAAGTGACTCACTTTGCTGTATTGTTTTGAAACCAATCAAGGTCATTGCATGCTCATTAAATTCACTGTGGCCAGATTAAACTGCATAAATGCACATGCATATAATCAGTATTAGACCTAAAATCACCAAATGACCTCGCAGTGAAGATAAATAAAAAAAATTCCCTGTAATAAAGCAAAGCTAGAGATGCTGTGAGCTGTTGGGATTCCTGGTTTCCTGTTGAGGAGCCTCCATTGTACAGTGATCCTGCACTGCTGGGTGGAAAAAAAAAGGGGTGGGGGGGGGGGGGGGGGCACAATTTTATAATAAACAGGCGTAC
>JARVLU010000646.1:16075876-16086262 GCA_031762415.1 Simpsonichthys santanae
TTTTTTGCATCTAGGGACAGAAGAATGTCATTTTGCACTTTGAGCAGTGCTGATTCAGTGCTGTGACGGGATCTAAAGCCAGACTGGAATTTTTCATACAGGTTGTTGTGTTCTAGAAAAGACTGAAGTTGAATAAAAACAATCTTTTCTAGGACCTTCGATAAAAATGACAAATGGGAAAAGTGTGCACACCTTTGCTGCAGTTCTCTGATTATAGGAAACTGTTCTTCTGCCATCAAAACATACACTCCTTACTGCAAATCACCAGTTACTGAATGACCCTGCATCAGAAGTGTGCAAGTAAATGATGTCCTCCTGTGTTGTCTCGTCGTGTCTCACTGTGTACAGTAAACAGTGACTCATGACTCCATCTCAAGCTTTGGGGTCGCTACACACTAGATGGCTCTCTGTTTACCCTCTATCCACCTCCTATCTTCTCTTTGTCATCTCTTCCCCTGTTGCTCTGTCCATCAGTGCGCCTTGAGTGCTTTCAGTGCGTGCATACGTGAATAGATTTTGTGGGAAACATTAAGCCACAGGGTGGTTTCTGCCTGGGTCACCGAATTTGTGCTTTAAATGTATGTTTTTACAGAAGAGAAGAGCACAAACACATTGGTTTATCTTTTTAAATGGTAAGCTGTATATGTCGCATTTTATTTTTTTTAGCTTTTTGTGAGCTCAATATTGAGCCTGACAGACATTATTTCAGTTCGGTGACTTCAACGAAGGCCAGATTCATGTGAACATAGGAGACGTGTATTATTGACCCATATTCTTCGTAAGAGTTTGGATCAATTCAAGCTCTGCACCATTAAAGATCCTGTGAATCTTCATGGTGGTTTCCTATTTCCTAGTTCTTGTTTCAAACCTCGGGATTTAGCTTGTAATAAAATTCAAAAGAGGATTTTGTGTTGTTCAGAGGCTTTAAGGGGCAGCGGTTCTCGTAATCTGATACAGCCAGAGAACTGGTCTTTTAAACGTTGAATCAATATGTTGCTAAATGCGTTTGGTCTTTGGTGCTGTGCCAGTGTGTTGGTCCAAATGACTGCCTGACTGCTGATGAGAATAACCTGATGCTCAGTTCTTCTTTGGAGTCACTTAGTTCTGGTTTAGACTATTGAGATTAAAGTTTTGTCTAAAGTCTTACAAAGCTCACTGTAGGTTTTATGTCACTGTTTAAGGATACAATACAGATAAAAATACATAATGGGATGAAGCAAAATGGCTACATCGCTTCAAGATTTTGACACAATATTCCAACCAATGTGCTTTTATTTGACATTTTCAAACTAAAGTTTAGGCATTATACGTTTACATTTATGTACAATTTTCTAGTATTGCTGTAAACTGATAAGTACATAATTATTATACGTAACATTTTTGAAAAGCCAGACACTTAAAAGTCTGAAACTCTGAGGTAAAGGACTGAAAAATGCAAGTTTGCTTCATCTTTTTTATTTATTTATTTGTTCCGTATCCTCCAGCATTCTGAGAAATAAGCTTGTCATGAGATGAATTTATTTTAATTCAAACAACACAACAACTTGTAGGTTTATGTAGTCATGTGCACAATGTTCCTATAAAATCTTAAATATTTTGTGAGAATAAAAGGGCTGCAGAAAAAGTTCTGTTTTGTCAAGATTTCTTGCTAAAAAAACATGCTATATCATCCCAGATCTCCAACTCTAAACAAATAGAATGGAGCAGTGGTGGATCAGTTACTTCTGGTGTAGACTTTTGGCAAAGTATCAAAATAATTATGATTTCTTTGTCTGTGGCATCAAGATGCCTAACCTAAATTTCCTGTTGAGCTCTAAATGAGGCTCAGGTGCATCCTGGTGCTGTAATTATCCTTGATGTGGCCAGACCTCAACTTGAAGCCACCTGTGCTAAATTAAATTTATTGGACATTTTTCTGATAGGCGGACACACCTGTGCAAATTACGTTACCATAACAAAAATATACAATAAATAAGTTAAAATGAAATAAAGTTGTTCTCATTTTTAATGTCTCATCCACTAAAAATATCAAAAGTGTTGCAGAATCACTGAAAAGCTATAAACATTACCAGGAGTTTGAAGGTCTTCCTACATTTGTCCAAACACAGGTGCTGGTCATAAACTTAGTATATCATGAAATGGTTGATTTATTTCAGTAATTCCATTCAAAAAAACTAAACTTGTACTGTATATTATATTAATTCATTACACACAGACTTGATACATTTCAAATGTGTATTTCTTTTAATGTTGATGTTTGTAACTGATAATTAATGAAAACCCCAAATTCAATATCTCAGCTAATTAGAATATTAGGACCAATAAAAAAAAAAAAAAAAAAAAAAAAGATTTTTAGAAATGCTGGCCAACTGAAAAGTATGAGTACAGCACTCAATACTTAGTTGGGGCTCCTTTTGCCTGGATTATTGCAGCAATGCTGCGTCGCATGGAGTTGATCAGTCTGTGGCACTGCTCAGGTGTTTTGAGAGCCCAGGTTGTTGATAGCCCATACCTCATGTGGGGTTAAGGTCAGACGAGTTTGCTGGTCAATTAAGAACAGGGATACGGTCCTTAAACCAGGTACTGGTAGCTTTGGCACTGTGTGCATTTGCCAAGTCCTGTTGGAAAATGAAATCTGCATCTTCATAAAGTTGGTCAGCAGCAGGAAGCATGACGTGCTCTAAAACATCCTGGAAGACAGCTGTGTTGATCTTGGACCTCAGAAAACACAGTGGACCAACATCAGCAGATGTCATGGCACTCCAAACCATCAAATGACTGTGGAAACTTGACACTGGACCTCAAGCAACGTGGGTTTTGTGCCTCTTCCTCCAGACTCTTGCACCTTGATTTCCAAAGAAAATGCAAAATGAGAACGTAACTTTAGACCACTCAGTAGCAGTCCAGCCCTTTTTGTCTTTAGCCCAGGCAAGACACTTCTGACACTGTCTCTTGTTCAAGAGTGGCTTGACACAAGGAATGCAACAGCTGAAACTCATGTCTTGCATACGTACGTGCGTGGTGGTTCTTGAAACACTGACTCCAGATGCAGTCGACTCTTCGTGAATCTCCTCCCCATTTTGTAATGGGTTTTGTTTCGCCATCCTCTCCAGGGTGCAGTTATCCCTATTGCTTGTACACTTTTTTCTACCACATCTTTTCCTTCACTTCACCTCTCTATTAAAGTGCTTGGACACAGAGCTCTGTGAACAACCAGCCTCTTTAGCAACAACCTTTTGTGTCTTGTCCTCCTTGTGTAAGGTGTCAATGGTCGTCTTTTGACTACTGTCAAGTCAACAGTCTTCCCCATGACTGTGCAGCCTACAGAACTTGACTGAGAAACCATTTAAAGACCTTTGCAGGTGTTTTGAGTTAATTAGCTGATTAGAGTGTGGCATCAGGTGTCTTCAATATTGAACCTTTTCACAATACTGTATTCTAATTTTCTGAGATACTGAATTTGGGGTTTTCACTAGTTGTCAGTTATTATCATTAACATTAAAACAAATAAACATTTGAAATATGCTGTATCAGTTTGTGGGTAATGAACGGATATAATATACAAGTTTCACTTTTTAAATGGAATTACAGAAATAAATCAGCTTTTTCATGATATTCTAATTGTATGACTAGCTCCTGTATATGACATCTGGGTTTGGCGACTTATTGGTAGGGCATTTCTTTGAAAGTTGTTAATGAACAAACAAACAAACAAACAAACAAACAAACAAACAAACATTATTTACATTCTGCTGTTTTTTCTAAGAGGCTTGAGCAGATACATGGATGCCCTCAAATAAATATAACTTTTTTTTTTTCTTTTTGATTGTTACGTTGGCACAAGAAAAAAAAAATGTCTGATTGTCTTGTTGGGTTGCAGAAGTTGAGCAGATGCAGTTGAGGTGCAGCCGACTTCACTCTAACTTTTTCATTAACGTGTGTAATGGGCTGAGCGTGTGGGCACAGTGCGTCCCCGTTGTCTCCGTCTCAGGGGCAGTTCCTTCTGTCCCTCCATCAGTCAGGGAGTCAGTGTGTCAGATGTTTTATTCAACACAGCTGTGTGTATTTTTGGCACCTGGCTGCTTCAGCGGAGAGGAAAGAGGAGGGAGACGACTGTCGCGGCTCTCCAGAATAGGGTCGCGATTGCTTCGTGCTTCAAACCTGCTGGACCTCTGCAGGCTTATATCAAACAACCGGAACACCTGTTTCCACACAGTTGTCCTCGTCTTTTCGCTGCTCAGATGAAAGAACGAGGATGTTTTTGACCAGACGGAAATTGAGCCAAGATCAAAAACAAGGTTTTTTTTTTTTTTTTTTTTTTTTTTTTTTTTTTTTTTTTTTTTTTAATTGGTGCAACAGAGCAATTCTGAGTTGATGAATGTTTTGAGCATCTGTGTGAGACTGAGTTTATTCCCGAGTCAGACAATTAGATTTTTGATGTTAAGGACATATGTTTGCTTAGAGGCATTAAAACAGCATTGAATGTTGAATGAGACACGCTCTGACAACAACCAAACAACAAAATATAATAATGAATAGATTCTCTGTTGAGTTTAGAAAATGAGGACTAATTTAGTCACAAAATCAAACATGTTTGTTTTGCATCTTTTTGATCTTGTGGGTACAAGTGACAAGATAAAAGGTTCCATAAATTTAAATGTTAATCAGGCCTTTACCAGCAATTTACTTTCATTACTTCATTTCATCATTTCATTTCAATAGTCGTTTGAGTTTTCCCCTCTGTAAAATGATTCTTTATGCTTTTTGTTGAAGCATTCAATTTTCATAGTGATGGACAAAATATTATTGGCAGCTTCATGTTACACAAACTTTTTTTTTTTTTTTTAACCTTTTCTACCAAAGCAAATCCAACTCTGGTGTGAATTGCTCAGATCTACAATGCTTGTTAGGATGCAAATTATTTTGCAGAGTTTGTATATGTTACACTACAGAAAGTGGCATCTTTTTTTATTACCAAAAGGGCTTTAGTTGCAACTTTATTTGAACTAATTGTCGGCTCAAACCGTAAAGATGAGAATTAGAACAGTAAGGACAGATAGATGGATTATTTGAAACTTGATAGATCTGTTACAAAAACTAAGATATGAGTAAAATATTATTGAAATAGTTTATTAATTTCTAACAGAGAAGTAAAGGAAAATTGGGTTTAGAATTTAAAATCAAATGAGGTGAATGATGTAAACTGTACAGTTAATTTGTCAAAAAGGAAGATAAAGATGTAAGAACAAAATTAGCTCCAGAACAGAACTCTGAAGAATTGACCATGAAAAATGAATATAGGCCCTTGTTTATCACCAAGGTTAGGTTCAAGACCCCCCCGCGATAAGTGAAAAAATGGCAAAGTAGGGACGTTATGTTTATTTTAGTATATACTGTATACATCTATGTAAATATATATATAATGTGTGTGTATGTGTTTATATAAAGGCTTTATAAACCCTTCCAACACTGTTGCAATGTTCTGAACTCTTACACCTACGTTATTTTAACAACATACTATGTAGCTACTAAATTTTACTTGCCAGGCTCTGCAGAACACACATCAACAGCTCTTGTTCTGGTTGACTTGGTTCCATCTGACCCAGTTTTTCTGTAGACTGCCTTGCAACAACAAAACCCAATATCAGTTCTCTAAACTCTTAAACCTACTCATTTTTACAGCATACTGTACTTATATGTACTGCACATTAGCTACTGCTAAATTTTATATGTGTATTCACCAGCCTTGGTCTGGTTCTGGATGGATTCTGATCGGTTCTCTGCAGCTGTTGAGCACCAGAAACTTTTAGAGAGAGTCAGACCTTCGGACAGCCGGCACAAAAAACACACAATGGTCCCGATAGACTCCAATTAATCCAGAGAAATCTCATGAAAATTGTCCGGGTCAGCTCCAGCGAACACAAGGGACCTCCAAACACCTCCACGCACAAGAAGCTCCTCTGGGCGGGCAAACAGCACTCAGATTGACCAAAGAGGCTGGTCCAGTTCTGGATGGATTCTGATTGGATCTCTGCAGTCACTGAGTGCTGAAGTCACTATGAATAAGGACCAAATGTTTTAGTCAGGTTCAGATTGGATCAAACTTTCCCTCCAGTTTGGCAGAAAGCAGCAGGCTGGAAGCACTGTTGAATTCTGGGAAGTGCACTGTTGCATTGTGGGTAATGAAGTTCTTTTGAAATAACGATCCATTGTAGAATTACTGTATTGAAAGAAAACTACAAAATGGGGGCACCTGTCCTAATTATTTATTTATCATTAACTTTCACAACCATGTGAGTACAGTGATATTACAGTACAGTTCACAATCATGTCGTATAAAATAAAAATAAAACCCTTTTTTGTCCAGTACATTGGACCACAATCCATGATAGAGCACGTCTGCGAAAGTCAAACTGCGAAATAGTGAGGGACTACTGTATATTCAATGTTGCTTTGTGAAATTATCCAGTCAGTACAATTAAAATGTAAATGTTTGTGTAAATGTTCCATAAATTACTTCTGAACATTAAACCCACATACTCAGTAGGTGTGTGCATTAAAAGCCCTTTTAAATAAGTAGGTTTTCAGTTTGGCTCTTTGAACAGAACCTGATCAGAAATGGCACGCAGCTCATGAGGAAGAGTATTGCAGTTAGACATTTGACTCAGGACAGTGTCATTTATTTATGACTTTAGCGAAGATGATAAAATATTTAATGATGGTTCTGTGAGTGTGATTGATCCTAGATTGAACGATTAAAACAAGTCGGCTCTTTGGTTTCTGATAAGTTGTACAAGAATGTGAATTTCATCATCTATATTGAGTCATTTTTGTCATATCTGCGTCCTTATTGCTGCTATTTATTAAAAAAATGTATTAGATTCACAGTTTGGGAAAATAAGATACATGTATAATAAATGTCTGCCACCTTGCTTTTAAAGAGGGCCTAGAGAAAGCAAACATACTTTATGCATTACATTAACCTTAAATTTAGCTAATTTTAAACAAGGGATTAAATTTAAAATGAAATATTATGTTTAATATTTCAAATTCGATATACCCCTAAAATAATTTAGTTTCACCGTTTTAAAAAGCCAGATTTGCTGCAGAAGGTGCAACAGAACCCACCTCATTGTTGATGGGTCAGGAGTTGAACTGGCAACACCTAGTTCAAAACCAAAACTGTCTAATCCCATCCTGACCTAATGGATGTTGTCTTGAGTCAGTCCTGGAGTGACTGAGATAAAATGGCTACAGCTCTGGAGTGTGTAGACAGTTCTTCACAAGTTCCTGCTGCATATTTTGACATGTGTCATGCAGATGTTGTATTGCGTCCTTAAAGGGTATGCATTTTAAACATTCTCTGCTTTTCAACACGGTTTGCATGTTTCAATAACAAATGTTCCAGACGTTTGCTTACAAAAGGCTCCTTAAAGAGCCTCACGTCACTTCAGTGTACATCAGAATGAAACCGTCTGAGTAGTAAATTAGTCGGGCCATGCTTATAACATTCTTCAGGAAACAGATTGTGTTAGGGAGGTTTTCAGTTTAATTTTTTATTTATGAACAGACAAAAAAAAAAAAAAAATACCAGACTCAAACCTGAATTCTAAGGCCACAAAAGTGTCAACATTTCCATTTGTCACACAAAAAGATGGATGCTGGCTGAATTTCATGGCATGTGTTTGAAGTATTTCTCTTCTGAGGAACAAAAACAGACTTTTCTCTCGTTATCTTTTCTGCTGCCCCCCCACCCCCTTTTTTTTTTTTCTTCCATTTTGTGCATACAAACAGGAGTGTGCAAAAGCCATTAAATAAAATAAAAGCAGTACAGTTAGATGGAAAGCTCCTACTTCCATCAATGACCCAAGTCTTACTATTAAACTGTCCCCAAATGTAAAATGATTAATTGCAGAGAAGTCCATTCTGCTTATAAAAGCTCCCCTCATTATCAAACATAAATAAAATTGTGTTCAAACTGTGTTTTTAGACAAATCAGTAAATGTGGATAATTGTGACCTCCTCTAACCACATGGGCTGGATTACACCTTCAACAAAATGACGCTTTACTGTTTGAAAATTAATTAAATTCTAAAACAGAAAGCCGCTAATAGACCAAAGGGATGGCTGCACCTTGTTCCAATAATGAATTGCATTTCCAGGAGCAGGTCCTGACATCGTAACTAGAGCTTTGCTGCGCCAATGATGAGCTCTTTGGAGGACGTCTGAGGATTTGAAAATTGAACAAAGACAACACACCATGAAATGCCATCGAATCAGGCAAGCACTCTGCAATGGCCAAAACATCAAATGTCCTGTCTTCTTTTTAATTCACCATAAAATGATTTTTCCTCCCTCCCCCCACTACGGAGTCTATTGAGGTTAGCAGGCAAAATGGTTCTGCGAATATTCATTAAGCGTAAATACAAAATCAGAGCGGTTCACTAGCATTGGCCACCTCTTGCCCCGTCAATTTGAATGCATGGCAAAGCTGTAATTCATTCACTTGAAGTAATGGGATTGCACCATTATTGTAGTGGCAACCTTCAATAACGGCAACTGCTATAATGAACTGGGCCTTTTATCCTCTGCATGCCCTGCACCTACATCAATAGTAATGATTTCTTATTCCTCGTGGAGTGAAAACGCTGTATGCAGACCAGACGGGTTTTCCTCACAGGATTCCTAAAAGAAGCCTTTAAGCAATCAAATTAGGTTTTATTATACTTGTCCTTTTATTTTTTTTTTAAGTTACAAAGCATGTTTATGCAGTTATGCAAATAGTGCCAAGTTGCATACTTCATTTATCTAACACTTCTGAGTAAAAGTCGCTTAACTGCAAAAACGGATTCTGTTTAGTCAAGCAATTGTTCTCTTACTAAATCATGGGTTTCCAAAAAAAAACAAAAAAAAAAAACAAAAAACGCATGACAAAAGTTATATTATTAACAATTAAACCTTGAATGAGCCAAATATTTTTTTAAATAACTGGCATTTTTTTATTTTAAATAAAAACTCCAAAACTTTTTTATGTTAGTTTTAGATGCTAATATGACATCAAATCATTTTGACTATTGATCCTTTTTATTTTATACAGCTATTTAAACACTTTTTAAATTATAACACTTGGTCTTCTTTAAAACATGATAAAAAAGACTAAAGTTTTAAAACGTGTTGTAATTTAAAGGACATATTTGTTGTAACAGATGGAAATTAGAAGTATTTCTTCAATTTATTGAATTAATTAAACAAACAAACCATACAGTACAGTACTCAATACAGTATATTGAATAATCTACAAACAAATCAAAATAAGACAAAAGACTTAAGCATACCGATAAAGAAACAATGAGCCCACAATAAACACTGACCATACTTTGTGTTTCACTGCTTAATTCTAAAATACTGTATATCTGAGTTCTCCATTTCCTATCTCCAACTGGTTTAAATGGATATCTGATTTGCAAATTTGTCAATAATTGTAGAAACACTTCTTTCCCCCCTAGATGCTTTAGACTAGTTTTACACAATTGGCAATATAAGGAGTTCAGCCTAATCTAAAGGAAGACAGAACAGAAGAAACGTGCAATTTATCCTGTTTTTATGATGACATGTAAGGCACTTTTTTCACTAGGACAGTTTCATGGTTATGAAAATCTATAGCATAGGGCAAAGGTCATCCTAACAAGGTTAATTCTTCATTAAAAGACTAAATGCAGAGAATCATCGATATTGTTTATAGATTTCTAGCCAAAGCATACGTGTAAAAAAAGAAAAAGAAAACTTTAGCTTGACACCTCCTAAACAATGAGCACAATCCCATGAACCTTTAAACTCAAAGGATAAAATAATCAGAGGATGATTTGGAGCTGAAAAGAAAGGACTCGGTGAACATTATTTTTTTTTAGTTTGCTCATTAAAATCCAAACATTTGATCATTGTGTAAATAAGCAAGACAATGGTTCAATCTTCACCTTTATCTCAGTTTTCAGACAATCTGACGTAGGCCTGTCACAATAAACAATAAATCAATTATCGCACAATAAATTAAAATGATCAACCTCATTTTCATTTATCGGCTTTTATCGTTTCTTCGCGTCTCTTTCTACTGAAGACACTGGATGACAAGGCTCAAATCCAGTGCTCTTCACTGGCCCTTCCCTTTCTCTTTTCTCTATAAATCTGTTTTAACCATCAAAAATCGTGTTTTTGGATTGTTAAAAGCAGCTAAGCTGAAATGATAAGCACGAGCTAAGCTAAAAGGCTGACCTTGGGGTGGGTTTTGGGGGGAACCTCCGTCTTTTCAGCATTCCAAAATTAATGGTTGAAACCTGTGCCTTCATCTAAAAAGTAGTTTTTATCTGCAAAAATGAGTTGAGAACTTGT
>JARVLU010000646.1:16114550-16124924 GCA_031762415.1 Simpsonichthys santanae
AATCCTTCCCCCACACTTGCGATATTCTAAACAATATTTCTGAACTCTAAACGCTCTAAAAGAGACAGAATGTCATGATTTCAGCTCCCTGCTTCCTCTGCTTTTTGCCACCTGCAAGTGCTCTTGGCCACTCCCACTTCTCCATTCTGCACGATGAACAGCTGATCAGCTGCAGCAGGAAGTTTATCCTGCAGTGTGGGCTGCACAAAGGTCCAGCAGGTTCTAAATTATTTAAAATAATTTATTTTAAATAACAATTCCATGCCAAACGTGCGGCTCATGCATCAATCAGCCATTTGTGTGTAATGTCCAATCTTATGAAAACTGCTATAGAGCGAGTCCGTGATAAAACAACCACGAAGTAACGAGGGACTACTGTAATGTATTTTTTTTTTTTTTTTTTTTGTAGCCCCTCTTTTAGTTACTGAAATCAGATTCTAATGTCTCTAAAGTATTTAAACACTTAAGCGATATTTAACAAAATATAAAATGTGGGATGAAATGAAATTATGCTGGTGGTATTCAATGCAATTTTTAATTGCAATATTGGTCTTTTAATCTTAAATAAAATATTTTAAAGAGGTTTGTGGAACAAGTAAAAGCATTTCTCAACAATCAACAGCTCATATTCTTACATTTTGCATTTCATACTCTTTTTTTTTTTTGTTGTTTTTTTTCGGACATGTTCGGCTGAATGAAATGTGCATGACATTTGGAAACAAATGTCTCTAGCATCATGTTTTAGCTCCTGCTCTCTCAGGTGATGTGTCCTAATTCCTTCAGCCAATTTCCCACTTCAGACAGATGGACGTAAAGGTCCAAGTAATCGTTCATTCTAATTTTATTTCCAACAATGTATGAATCTGTCAAAAAAAAATCTTATTTTGTTACATTTTAGTATCATTAATTCTTTTTTTTTTAATATATCAAACCAGTTTTCATTTACTAGCTGGCCACATCTTAAACTGACTTTAAGAAGTCTTTGTCTCTGGTGCTGTGCAGTGACATTAGATGAGAGGAGAAATGTTCATGGATTTACGTTATCAACTTGAAAATTCTAAATGTTGCTTTAAGAAAGATGTAAATCACAAATTTATAAAAGCACTGCCAGCTAGTTAAAAAGTTTTGGTTTTAAGGGTTGAATATGAAATAATTTTTATTTTGTGACAAATTGAATTGAAGTTCATTGAATTACCTTAAACATCACATTATTACCAAGCAGATGGTGCAAAACTTGTAATTTAAGAACTAACACTTGTTAGCTCAACTCACCTGCAGACAAAATGTGTTTATCGTCACTGTAATGTGTTCATTTACCTCTGGTTAACTACCATAATGGGGTTACAAACTTCAGGCACTTTTTAAATTTAAAGCTGGAACTAATTGTGTGTGTGTGTGTTGTTAAAAAACTAAATGACCCACAATGCATTCCTTGTAAAGCTTGGTTCAAAATGTAGTAATAGTTGTATCCTTTATTTAACCAGGAAAATAACTTGACATTAAAATCCTCTTTTTTTTTTTCCTAGCATGACCTGGCCAAGACAGCAGCACAAAACATACAACAAATCCAGAATACAAGACCAAATACTCAAAATACAGAGAAATCACATAATTACCCATTAGGGCAGTGACAGGAGCCAAGTGACCTGATGTCTCGTTCCTTTAAAATGCATTTAAATTGCTCCAATAACTTTAAATCCTTCTGCAGAATATTCTGAGATTCAGAAAATATTCAGAAAAGTCTTCATCCTCATTTCCTTTTATGCATGAGAAAGAAAAAGAAGCATAAAACGAGTTGCACGAGTCACCTTTTTTTTGTAATTCTGTATTTTTTGGTACAATACGTGTCTTTTGTTAATGCAGACGTTCTTGTGTTCGTAGTGAATGACTCTGTGATGTTTCTGTTTCAGTGAGCAGTCGTCTAGAAAAGGACGAGTGGAAGAAACTCACCAGACTGGAGATATTGTGAGTGCACAGCCAAAAAACTCATCATCAAATCTGTCTTATGACCTGTGCATGTAATGAAGCAGCATAATGTGGTCCATTTGCTGTACGACCCCCAAATTGCAATTTTCCTTCAATTGTTCAATTTGTAAAAATTGGCTAATTATATTTACAGAAAATGACATCTTACCCCCTGTTTTTCTCTGACGCATACAAACAAAATCAATCAAATCAGTGGATCCAACAGGGAGTCAGGATGCTTGATGGCCTCTGGTCTCATTTGAGATGCAGACATTGTCCTGTTGCTTCCTTTAATGAGATCTGGAGGCGTGCAATCTAATATTCACCAGTGAGGCTCCAACATGGCCCCCCGAGCCTGTAGCCAAGAAAACTGTGTGTTAATTCAATGGAGTGAAGTCAGCTGTGATCAGAAGGGCTGGAGTGGCCATTCAGTCAGCAGGATCAGAGGCACTGGCTTTTTAGACACAGTGCACTAACACTGCTCAGTTGTGTTCATGCCTCACTTAACAGGTTGGACTCTTGCATAAATATTTCACCAAATATTAACAAAGAGCCGCTTTGGGGCTGAAAATCACAGGTGTTGGATCAAAACACAAAGTCTGCCTTTGAATAACAAATAGAAATGATGCAGAGAGTTTGTTTTCACAATTGTCTAAACTTTCCCCTAACTCACTCAAATATTTATGCCCTCATTTTTCTAATTTATACAAGCTTTAGCTTGTACACAAAAGTAAATAACATCTGCGGTCGTTTAACAATGTAGTGATAAGGATGATTATGCTTTAGTTGTAGCTAAGCTACAAGTTGACTACGGTACTTAAGACAACATTTCTAATTTGAACACAGCTCAATAGCTGAAGGATTAGCTTTTTGTTGTACTTTTTTTAGTCTGGTTTTGCTGAGTAGCTCTGAGGAGTCTATTCTACTGCTGACTGCTGTTTGAGATCTGACCATTTCATTTATTCTGACATGAACACTACCATTTGCAGCCACTAGATGGCCCTCAAGTAATATGGCAAGCCAAGTGTCTCAAATGAGACATTTGGCTTGCCATACTAAGCCACCTTAATCTCGCTCTGGAACTTCTGGAGCAATCGTCAAATCAGCTGCATTTCGCTGCGTCGCCCAGGCGAAATGCAGCTGATTTGACCGTTAAAGTGCATTTATTAAGGAAACGTTCAACAGAGACACACCTTTACTATAATTTTGAACAAACAAATTATTGTTTGCAAGTGTTAATCTTGTTAAATTCTTGTTCAAGTCCTCCCATGCATGCGCCATCAGCTGCCATTTGGCACCCCATCGAATTTTAGTACAACACGGGCCCACATTTCTGGGTTGTCACCGTTTATGCATCACAAACATGATGTGCCAGTGGTGATGCATAATAGATGTGACTTATACGGCAAAGCAACATTTTTTTTCCCACTTTATTAGACATATTTTGACTGATGCAACTTATACAACGGTGTGACTTATTAGGCGGAAAGTACGGTACTCATAACAGACCACTTCTTTAAAAATATAATACAAATATCATTTTAGCATGCATGCATTTTTACTCTAGACTTTCACCTATAATTGGGATGCAGGGTTCTGTTTTGCAGTTCCAGTTAAACTAAAAATTATATTTTCTGTTGAGAAAAAAATCAGCATGAATACTAAGTGTTGAATGATTTTGGCTAAAACATGATTGCTAAAACCTTAAAACAGCACAAGAAAGCAAATAATATACAAGTAGTAAAAAAAAAAAAGGCAAGTCTGGTGAGACATATGTAAAAAAAAGAACATTTTTGAAGGAACTGAAAAGATCTGTGTATCTACGTGGTAAAAATGTTTTTAAATAAAGTTAACTATTTTGAAAACTAAAAAAAGAGCTAATCTTAATGAGCTTAACACTTTGATAATGTAACGTTAAAACAAAAGAAAGCAGAAATAATCAGATTGCCAACAAACAAAACAACAACACAGAAAACAATAGAATGCTACACCGAGGGCTGTGGTAGCTCAGTGATCTGTGGTTATGTCAGGAAGAGCATCCAGTGTAAAAACAGTTATCTAGTCTTCGTGTGCGTTAGTTCGCTGTGGCGACCCTTGAAGAAGGGAGCAGCCGAAAGAAGAAGAAAATGGTTAAGCATTTTTATAATTAGTGAGGTTTGACTAATGATTTTATTGGAGACTGTCAGAAGTTTATAAGAATTTGTCAGGAAGCCCCACTCCTGGTTGTCTTAACGCCACACCTTGACTAGAGTGAGAACAGTTTTGAGTAACCTCCCAAAAAATTAATTACACAAAACTCTTCAAGGCAAATTTCTCTGAAATGAAGTTCTGTTTGTTTTATCCCCCTCAAAATAGAAATTGGTTCAAAATGCAACCAACGTTTGGAAGAAATCTAAATATTTGTATCTAGTATTTGGCAATTCAGAGTCCAACCTTATTTAGTTTGAGTGCTGGATTTGGTTCTACAGAAACCATGGATGAGGACTCCATTCTTCTTTTTCTTCTTCACATTTAAAAACAAGCTCAGTTGCAAGGTCTAAAGCTGTAATATGTATTGCATTTTCTAGTCTTGAATGTGAATTACTGGTTTCATTTTCTTTACCTATTTGTGATTTTAAAGAAATATCAAATTAGTCTTAAGAAGGTATCAAAACAATATGTTGCACACAGATAGTTGTGATGGTTTGTGTTTCATTTGACAATGAAAACAAGTTAATATGTAAGCTTTAAGCAACAAATTTGAATTGTCTTATGTAGAGTTAGCTGGAAAAAGGTTTGAATTCCAAGTTTGACTGATGAACCCTGTTATGAAGCGTAGGAAAACACCCCCTCTCCCCTCCTTGTTGATAATCCTTACGTCTATCCCAGCTGTCGCCAGTGATTGATGGACTTTGTACTTCTGACTTCCACTGGTCCAAGTTTGCTGTTGTTTACGCCTCATAACTTGCCTCACTCCCAGAGATGATTCAGCCCGCTTCCATTAGCAAACCTATTAATCATCATTGTTGGAATATGATTGACTTAAAATCCTACAACACCTTTGTCTTAGCGAAGTAAAACCCCTGTAATAAGATAATACTTTTTACTTTAAATCCACTGATCGTTGATCATCCACTAGGAAATCTGTTTCTTACTGTCAGGAGAGCAATGGTGTTTGAGCCAAATGCCATTTAAAAATTATTATAAAACCAAAGTTCTTTGCTGAGGTGAAGTATCATTCTCTCATTTAGTACAATCATTTTCTTACTCTCTAAAACCTCATTTTTCAGTTAGTACAGTACTTTTCACCGTACAAGTCACAGCATTTTGCATAAATTTGCATGCCTTGTGACTTATATACCAATGCGACCAATATACATATTTCCCCCCATATTTATAACCCGATTTTTGGCTGAGATCTGACAATTGTATTCATTCTGACATGGGAAATATTGAACACATTTTTAGCCGCTAGAGGGCCCTCAACTAATATGGCAAGCCAAGTGTCTCATTAATAGATAAACGTGGCTGTTAATGAGACCTTCGTCTCGCTCTGGAAATCCTGGATCAAATGTCAAATCTTCTGCATTCCGCTGCGCCACCCAGGTGAAATGCAGCTGATCTGACCATTAAAGTGCATTTAGTAATAAGTTCAACTGAGACAGACTTTTGCTAAAATTTCAAGCAAACACATTGTTTTTAAGTGTTAATCTTGGTAAATTCTTGTTGTAGTCCTCCTGTACACGCTCCCATAGCCGCCATTTGGCAGCCAATCGAGTTTTGGCACACCAGCCCACGTTTCTGGGTGGTCAGCGGTGACGCATAATAGATGTGACTTATGTGGTGAAGCAATTTATTTATGTTTTTCTTCACAATGTTAGACATTTTTGGACTGATGCAACTTATACTGCGGTGCGACGTGTATGGTGGACAGTACGGTAATTTACTGCTGGTCTGCCAGCTGATATGTGTTTCAGTGAGTTTTGCACAAACAGCTGACAGGAACTGCTGTGATATTCACATCAGCTTAAAGTGGCGGTTGTAGGCTTCACCCAACATTAAAATGTTTAAAACAAAGTAGCTGCAACAATCTGCAAATCCACAGCCCTATTTTAAACCATTAAGACGTGATTAGTGGTTTTGCTTCTGTCTCTAAATCCTATACATTTTTACATTGTGCTCATATAATTTTCCCGTTGGGCCTCAAAGTTGGACTTAAATAGTACATTAAATAGTGTTTTATCAATAAAAAGAAACAGATGAAGTTAGTTAATTTGTCACAGGCTCTATAAATTGTCATTCCCATTCTTTATTGTCGTCGTTACAGCTGTAAATGAAATCCTTCCTGCTCTCTGTCACTTTTGTATTCAGCAGTGTTTCCTTTTCAGAAGAGACAGGCAGAATTCCTTGTTTCTCATTTTAATCTGGCTGAGCTGCTATTTCATTTCCTGCCTTGTTCATTAAATCAAATCGAAGCCTGTCATTTCATGATAGTGGACGCACATCAGGCAGACGCAGTTTTTCATTTGACTTTACCATTTTTTCACACACAGTAATGAAAAGTGTTGCTTAATGGATGCTTTGTAATGTAATTTATGAATAAACCCGAATAGAAGTACGCTTTAAGTAAGTAAGGTTTTAATTTAAAGTTAGTTATTAAAATATTAAATCTCAAAGAGAGAACTGCAATTTCAATATAAAAACACAGCTTTAATACACTTTAAAGGTAAAAAATAAACATTTTAATATTTCAAGACAAACTAACAATGTCTTCATATTCATGTTTAACTATGATTCTACTGGTTCTGAGTTGCACAAGGAATTATCTTAAACCAACCTGTAAAATTATTCTCACTTGTTAATTCCAAAAAAATAAACAAACAAACAAACAAGCAAACACAAACAAACAAACAAACAAAAAATATATTATTTTGTTTATTATCTAATGCAGCATGTGCTCCTCTTGAAATCAGCATTGTGGAATGAATTTTAATTACAATCTACCAAATACAGAATCTCTTTTCTTCAGATTTATGTTAAAATTGTCGTATTTAATAGTGGATAGAAGTGGATCAAGACTCTGTCTGAAAAGGCACAAATTATTTAGTAACTTTCAAGAAATCTATCCCTAACATGTGATCGCATTAACTTTGACTGACCTATTTTAAAACTGAAACTTTTAAATTCAAGGCATTACTGTTTGTTCAGTCTTATTGTAGTTATAAATCTGAATTTAGGCCTCACACTGCTGAAACCGTCCATTCAAACATACATACATGCATGCATGCATACATCCATACATGTATGCATCCATCTGTAAATACATGCATGCATACATACATCCATACATGCATGTATACATACATACATACATAGATGCATACATGCATGCATGCTTGTATGCATGCATGCATTTATACATACATACATGCATGCATGCATACATCAGAGTCAGAGAGAGAGAGAGAGTCAGAGTTTATTTGTCGTTCGCACCACACAACAAAATTTTGTGCACAGGGTCCCAGTTATATCAACAGCACAAACATGAGTCTGTGTGAGCAGATGAGTAAGAATGAACACAGCAACATTAAATAGATACATGCATGCATGCTTGCATACGTACATACATTCATACATGCATGCATCCTTGCATACACTTTTTTCCTTTTTGGGTGCCCACGACCAGCAATCACTGTGCAAGAGATGGGGGACACCCTGAACAGGTCTCCCATCCATCACAGAGACACATAGAGACAAACGAGATAAACAACCATTCACTCTTTCACTCACAACTAGGGACAATTCAGTTACCAATCAGCCTAACATGCATGTTTTTATTCTGTGAGAGGAAACCGGAGTACCTGGAGAAAATCCACATATTCACAAAGAGAACATGCAAACCCAGGACTTGAACCGGTGACTTTCTCTGAAAACAGCTCAACCAACTGTGCCACTGTGCTGCCACTACTGAACCCATTCTGTCAAAAATAGTGTACATTCAAAAAAATGTTTTTTGTCTGTACAGTATATTTAAGATCTTCTCCTTCATACTGCACATAATCAGTTCAGCAATCTTTAGATACATAGAAAAGTAGGTTTTGAACATTAACTACTGCACTATATATTTTTTGTACCCATGTCCCCTTGATCTTTCCATTTGGTTCTGGGGTGTGTTTTATCTGCCACATAGTGTGCAGTGACCATCAGATGGGATGTCTGCTTCCTCTCAGTGCAGCTTCATGATTTTCACTGTGAAAGTAGAACCTCCCCCCTGAATCAACAGAAGAGAAGACGACACATGAGGGAGGATGGTCTGGCATGTTCAAAATGGCCACGAGGATGCCAGTCCCCACAGTGCTTTAATTCCCCCGTCTCTGTGGTGCCAATCTGTCCTTTGTGAGCTAAAGCGACTGAGACACTTTGCGGTCACCATGGGCTGGGGGAGATATGACAAATACAAAAGACAGACCCTGTTTGCTTCCTTCCCATGAGAGTAGAATGTGCGGCTTATTGATATGGTATGAGCTTAGCTGTCAACGTCTCTTTTGGAAGGTTTTTAGTTTTACTATTTCAGGTTTTGACTTTCAGTAGAAAATAGAAGCTGAGTGTGCGTCATGAAACCTAGATGAATGTCAAATATTTAGTGTCCTCAGAGTGATGGGACACTACTATAACTGGCAAACACTTGACTTAAATCACTGTCAATCTTTTCATACTGTTTTTATGGAGCTGCAGTTGCTCGGTGGTCAGTGCTGCGGTCTCGTGATCTTGAGGCTGCAAGTTTGAGCCCAGTTCGAGCACATCGATGTAAAAACAATGACCAAACCTCTGGTGAGAGTTTGCTCGCAGAGATTACCCTATGAAGGGAGCAGCTAAAGATAACACAACGCATTTTCAAGCTGTTTTTGAGCAAATGATTCTAAGGACTCTTCAGATTTTTGGAGTTGGGGTTGCAGTCAATAAAAGGGTGGATTGCAATAAACAAAGCAAAATGATGCTCAAAGTATTTGTTGGCCCAGGCAAGCCAACAGTTTATGAGATGGGGACAATAAAAGAGAAAATTTTCATTGTCAGAAACCACTCAGACCTTAAATTTAGCCATTGGTATGGTAGAGATTTAAAAAATGTAATATTAGTAATTCAGGTAATTCAGCAAACTGTATTTTATGATTGGCCTAAATAGCATTTAATATTGATTCCATATGACAACTTCTCCCTGGATCTCCAAACTGAGATCATTCTGCTTGGAGCCTACTGTTGACAACACACTTACTACTCCGATTGACTTCTATAACCACACTTCAAAAACTTTGAACTTTCTCTGTAAGTCAAATCTTCTAAACATGTAAAGTTAGAAGCTTCAGAGAGACTCTAAAACCATTTTAAGGTAGAATCTGTGAAGCAGAAGAACTATAACACTAGTCATTTAAAGAAAAAATGGATTATTGCTTATAATGTGGCATAACTATTTTTTCTTTAGAGAAAATTTTTTTTTTGCCAAAGTAATAAAATAAAATAAAATAGCAACCGTTATATCATATTTAATGTAGGGGCGTCCTGCACTAATTAGCAGTATTTGTTTGTCGGCTCACTTTCTTAGTGGTTAATGGACTGAAAAAACACTCATAACTGTAAAGACGTCCAGGTTTCTGTTTACAACTTAGCGTCTGCAGGGATTTTTTCCTGTACTTTATCTAAATGAGATTACTGTCACTAATAAACTTATGCAACATGGAGTCTGCTAGAGTTAAGTTAAGGTGTTGGCCAGCAAATCCTAAATACATGTATTCTGCAAAACGGACTCCTATATTTGCACTTCTGACCTTTTAACATCAGAAAAACTTGATTTTTCATAGTGAAGATCTTTAAAAACTGCTTTAGTACATCACTGATCATATTCATTCAACCTTTATTTAGGCAGGTTAATACAACTGCAACATTAACTAATATATATTTGTATGTTTGTGATTAAAAGGTTCATCACTGACACTTTTAGCTGCTGTATCCAACTCACATCAACATCGTCAACAGTGATTTTGTCTTATTCCAGTCATACAGCCTCTCACCAATCATCTTTTCTTCCAAGTGGAAGTATTTAATTGTCAATTTTAGACTAAAACACTTAGCAAAAACTATTCCATTTTTATAGGATAGTGTATTTGTGTATGTTTTATGTGGTTTTGGACCCCCAGAAGGCAGACACATCCACACAGACATGCAGTCCCCTCTCTTTCTCAAGCATAAACAAGACCAGAGGAGTAACAGCATGGCAGGGCACCACCAACTCCTGGAGTGTGTGTTAAATTGGAAACATGTTTTCTTCCACATTGAGTTCCTCTTCATGTCTGGCTTGTAACTTTTAGTGAGCCACCTGGATAAAAAAAATAATCTTATTGCAGCCAAAACATGGGGGGGGGGGGGGGGGGGGAA
>JARVLU010000646.1:16164192-16177785 GCA_031762415.1 Simpsonichthys santanae
AAGGTGTCAGCAAAGGTCAAAGGAAAAGTTTACAAGACAGTGGTGAGACCAGCTATATTGTATGGTCTGGAGACAGTAGCATTGACAAAAAGACAGGAGAAAGAACTGGAAGTGGCAGAAATGAAGATGCTGAGGTTCTCCTTACGAGTGACAAGGATGGATAAGATTAGGAATGAGATCATCAGAGGTACAGCACAGGTTGAACAACTGGGAGATTGCTGGGCCTATACTGGAAGGGAGTGAGTTGTAAATCATGGGGACCAGCAATTCCATCAGATGAGTGACATGTGGCCTTGAAGAAGACATGAGACTGAAGGGGGGAGGGAAGTATTTTATATTATAATTTTATATAGGAAGTTTATATTTAAAGGACTCCTGGGCCATGGTAAATTATCTCTCAATTCTATTTTACTGGTTCTTGAGCGGTTTATAACAAAACACAGAAGCTTAGCTAAGATCCGGTTTTTAAAATCCCTCCATCCAGAAATAAATCCTAAAGCCTCAGAGAGGGGTGACATTGAGGGCTTGGAGCTCGCTGGTGATGCACGGCCCTGAAAAGTGGTATACAGGTTGTCCTTGACCTATGGCGGTCTCTACCTACGGCGCTCCGTACTTACGGCTCCGCCCCCAGTGACGTATTTGCGCCGTTCGTTGCCTTTTTTATGCAGCATTTTATATTTTTTTCGTTTTGTTTAGGGTATTTTGTTAGCTAACAGCTTGGAAACATATTAAAACGGCCATTCGAAGTTGTTTTACATTGAAAAAATGTGTTTACAAAGACGTTACCGATCGCTGTTTTAGTTTCGGTTTCGATTTGCGGCCGTATACGCGGACATACGGTGCCATGTGCGTTCGGTTCCGACCTACGGCAGAATCAATCTACGAACGGTCCTTTGGTCCGGAACCCGTTCGTAGGTCGAGGACTACCTGTATGTCCTCAATGGGTCCCCAAGACATCTCTTGGTTATTGCCGCATTATTTTGCAGATTTCATATCTCTTTCCACATCGATTGGTTGTGTAATTAAAATCCTAAAAAGCTACAGGTTTTAATGGTAATTTGCTGCTTGCTTGCTAAACAGGTGGTTACATGAATAGAAGTGAGTTGAAATCTACATTTAAACATCAATTTTTATCATAAACAAAATGCGAGTTAGTTTCAGGTTATTTTTTTCATGATTTATTTTCACATGACTTACGTAAAAATAAATAAATAAATAAAACAAGTTAGTCACTAAAAGTTTGTAAAAGTGAGGTAAAAGGCTACTTTTGATTCTTACATCTTCCATCTTGGTGGCTGAATAAGACCCGTAATTTACAGTGTCCAAAGGTGACCAATGAAATGCTCCTGACATTTTGAAAAATGGTTCTTTTTGTTCACTCATCTTCCTTTATTCTTCTGCCTTTTTTTTATAAATACCATTTCACCCTTTTCATTCCCCTTTTAAATAGTTTATCTCTCCTTTTTTCCCCTTTTCCTTTTTTTGTTCAAAGTTGATTGTTGACAGGTTTCTGGTTTGGAAGAAAGTCACATTCAGCCTTTTGCGCTCATATTTCCTGTTCATTTCTTTTCAGAAGCTCAAGTGTGCTATAATCATTGTGCAGAAACAAATTTGAAATGTTAAGTTTTTCATTTTAAAAGGACAAGAGCTCTTATGAAGGTGGACAATCTTTTTGAAAAGTCTGTCTTATGACCATTTGCCCATTCCAGATACCATTTTGGACGTTTGATTATGTTTGCACAACATCCAAAAAGAAACTATCTTTATTGCACTTATTTTCTATGACTGTATTCTTGATTTTATATCAACATTGCCTAAAGAATATGTCATCGCAACTTAAACAAAACATATGTCCTGTGATTTTTGTCTGTATTAATATTTGAACTGATCACAAAGAGCAGCAATACATACAGTGTCAGGTGGCTGCTCCTTTCTGTCAAACACTGAACTCATTTATTATTTATTTAAGAGCCGAGATCAGCAGATCATACTTCAAACTGAAATAAGACTTAAACACTTGAGGACATTTGGAGCACAGCCAGAACAATCTGTGTAGTAGTTTTAACTCAAGAAACACATTGAGACATGCAAGACTAATTTGCTTGAAAATGCTGTAAAATGTTTAAAGCTCAACATTTATTTTTTTAACTCTATATTTATGTTAATTATCTGATTAGTCTACAATTTCCCTGTTCTCAATTTATTCATGCCACTGAAATCACAAATAAAATATTTGTTAATTACTTAAAATTTAGACCCTTTCCACTTAGAATATCGTGGAAAAGTTGTTTAACCGTTCACAAAGTTAATCTTTAATAGATGATAGATACAGGGCCCACAATTTAACAATTTCAAGTGTTTGTTTTTTTAACATAATTTGGGCTTCCAGCTCATGAAACCCACAAAAACAGGATTTCAAAAAATTAGAATACTGTGGAGACATCAGCCCAAATTTTGTTTTAAACTGAGTATGACACACTAATCATCCACTAAACTCAAAGCACCTGCACAAGTTTCCCCAGGTGTCATTAAATTGCTTCAGTTTGGTTCAATTGTCTCAGTTCGGTTCAGTATGGGGAAGACTGCAGACATAACAACTGGCCAGAAGACCATCAGTGATCCCTCCATAGGATGAGTAAACCACATAAGTTCATAGCTAAGGAGGCTGGCTGTCCAGAGTGCTGTGTCCAAGCATATCAATGGAAAGTCTAGTGGCAGAAGATGTACCAGCAAAAGAGATGACCGTATGCTTACAAATAATACAAATAAATACTTGAAATTGTTTAAACTGTGGCCCTGAATCTATCATCTATTAAATATTAACTTTTTTGAATGGAATTATGGAAGTTAAACAACTTTTCCATGATATTATAATTTTTGGGAAGGGTCTGTATATAGAGAAATCTAATTATTGTTCAAGGATTTCATATTAATATTCTGTAGCAAAACATAGCTCTGCAAACAAGTTTAAACTTGTTCTTCCAGTGTTTTTTTTTAATGATTAATTTTAATTACACATTTACTTGTTGAATTATTGGATCTCTAAGGAACAACATGGATTCCTTTATACTTATTTTAGAGCACCAATCATTCCAACATGCAGTAAACAGTAATCACTGTTTTGCTTCACTTTGTTTTAGTTTTTGTCAAATAGTATTAAGTTTTCCAAACTATTAAGCTGAAAGGTGTTTACAAAGTGATAAAAGAAACATGTGGTTTCCTTTTTGGATGGCTGTCACTTTGAAACTTGTGCTTCACTTTAACACTAGCTGTGGTTGTAAAAAGCAGGAATATGTGTTTAGACTTTGTTCGACAAAACATATTTTTCTATAACCTGCACCTGCCTGAGTGGTTCCAGTGCTTCTGCTCATTGGGGTCACCCCATAAGACTGCTGAGCCACAGATTTGCATCGGCCACATCACTTTCAGAGTAATCGACCCTCCAGCGTCCACACAACAAACAGTACATTTAGAGTATCGATGAACCGTGGCTTATGTACAGAGGAGCACGCTGTGCAGAGCCTTACTTGGTAATCATTAACAAGGACACCCTGTTTGTGTCACCTCTGTCCTCTTCATATATGCTAGCCTAGTCTGTATGTTTACATCCGTTGTCAAATTAAGTATTTGTCTCAATGCATTTTAAAAGGCCATGCATTTTATTTACATGCAGCATTCTTTACTAAAACTTGTATAGTTGACAAGAGTACGCACATTAAGCATCTGTTTGTTATAGTTCGCTGCAAACGTCTAAGACTCACACAGCATTCAGATGGACTGCACGGTGCAGATTAAGTCAGCTTTTTAAATGTAAATGTGAAGGTGCAATAATGAGACTATGCAATGGTTAAGATCAAGAAGTGGACACAGGATGTATGGTTAGATATGTATCAATTGGGATATTTAGACTTTTAATAACATTTACAAATCGACCTGTAGTTTGAAGTGTGACCCTTTTAAAAGGTCACACGTTACAAAGTATGTCCATCAACTGCAGTGAGCATAGAGACCAATACAGTTCAGCCAGAGATACAAAGTAAAACAAGATAATGTCCCCAGGGTGCAGCCAAAATATCTAAAATCACCCCTAGTATTCTATGTTTTGATAGTAGATTAAAGTTTTACAGTTAATCCATACTGTAATATTAGTGTTACAAAGATATTCTTATGTGCTGCATCCTTTGCATTGAAAAGAGACACATCAGGATAAAGAATACTCATAAGATTTGTAATCATGTTTGACGCTGGCTCTATTTATTTTTTCAGAAACACATTAAGATTTTGACTATTCATAAAATGAGATGCCTGTATTTTTCTTTTTAGATTAAAACATGTCTACTGAGAAAATCAAGCATAACGCTGACACGTTTAAATTATAGTCATCAGTTGTGGGTCCAAACTGATGGACTGCAATAAAAGCCAACATTTCTGCTAAATTGACATTGAGCTGTATCTGCAATAAAACTTTAACCTCCTGAGGCCTGAGCTTTGGTTTGATGTACATTTTTATTTCTAGCTTTTTGGATTATTAAGACCTTCAGTTAAATAGAGAAAACATTGCTTTTCAACAATTAATAAGTCAAAAATAAACAAAGGTTGGAAAAATGAAACAGTTAAAAAAATGAATACATGTCAAATTGAAAGCAAGTATTCTGAATAAGACAAAAAAATTAAAAAATATAAAGTAATTATGAGTAAAGATTAAAAATACAAAATGATACAGAATACAAACATTTGTTTATAATTAAATGAGTCAAGCAGTGTATAACAAAAATCCCAACACAGTTCTCAAAAAGACTTAACATTTTTAAATCATCTCTGTATTCAGACTGCATTGAAATGCCTTTAAACATAAAATAACACAATACCTTGATAAACAATTAAATCTATTTTCTATTATCTCATTTTTAACATTATAACCCATTATCTTAATCCCCATTAATTTTTCTACACTTCCTTGTCTTTTAAGTGCAAATGACTTGTTTATGACTTAAATTTCCTTGCAATAAATACTTTTCAAACATAAAGTCAGTGTAAAAAAAAAAAAAAACATGATAAAAGTTTCTGGTGTCAAAAGTCATAGTTATGTATAAACAAAATATTTGTTGCTGTAAAGTACACTTATAAAGTAACTGTTTGAAAAACAATAATTATGTGAATGTTAATGAAGCATTCACACAATCGTGATCCATTTATCTTCTGTACATTTTTCAATGCAATTCTCATCCTGCAGTTTTTAAGCTATTTCAACAAATCGTAAACCAAAAAATTCAGCTTTTTCAGGACAATCCTGCTATGACTTTTGGTGTTGGTGCAACTTTAGCTTTTTGAAATATTTACCCTTTTCTACTATTTTTTTTTTCCCTCAGAAAATAAACTGAGCTCATTTTATATCCTTCAAATCTTTAGATGTGTTTACAACATTTTACTGCTCCTTTCACATTTTGTTCTGCTTCAGCTTTTTTCATATTCATTGTGCAAATTTAAACATTTTTTGGCTACTTTCAGCTAATTTCATCTGTTTTTTGTTTCGCCTTTTTGTGTTCCTTTCAGATTCTTTAGGCTAACTATAGCATGTTGTGTGCTTCTTTCTTTCCGCTCCTTTAAGCTTATGTATTTCAGCCTATTTCAGCAACATTGTGCTCTCTCCACTTCCTTCTGGTAATTTAAGATTATTTCTGCCTTTATAGCTACTTCTCAGTGGTTTTTTTTTTATTTTATTTTATTTTATTATTTTTTTTTTTGCCAATTTAAGCTTTTTTTCCCCTCATAATACTGTATACCGGTACACTTTTTGTGTTGATTTCGGCTTCTTTCAGCCTAATTGGACAAACATGTTCTTTCTGCTTTCTTCTGAAAATTTAAGCTTGTTCTACCTTTTCAGCTACCCTTTTTTTAAGCATTTTTAGCTAGTTTTAGCTAAGAAAAAACTTAGCTGTTTTCCGATAAGTTCGTTTTTTTTTTTTTTGTTTTTTTTTGGTGTGTGTGTAATTTCTGCTACTTTCAGCAAAATTAACTTCTTTATACTAATTTCTGTTTGGTGTGCCCCTTTCAGCTTTTGTTGGTTAGTTTTAGCTTTTTCTACTATTTCTGCTACTATTTAGCCGTTTAATGCTAATTTTAGCGTCTTCAGTTATTTACCCATTTTTAATTCATTCCATCACTTTCCACTTCGTTCTGGTACTTTACACTTCTTTCTGCTTTTTCAGCTACTTATCAGCTACTTTTGAGCTTTTTTTTGTGTGTGTGCCAAATTCAGCATGTTTAGCTAATTTCATTTCTGTTTATTGAACCTTAAGCAGATGTGTGTTCTTTCTGCTTTCGTCTGCTAATTTAGGCTTGTTCTTCCATTTCAGCTACATTTCAGCATATTGTTTTTTTAGCTAATGTCAGCTGTTTTTCAGCAGGTTCTTCTGCAATAGGCACTCAAACTGCATTTTTGCAGGAAATGCAATCTCTCTAGTTTAAGAAGCGTTTGTGACAGAACTATCGAACATTTAGTTTTAACCGCAAAATGTAATGATTTAAAGTGCAGCTAAAGCTAAATTTTGGCTAACACCTTTGTCTAAGCTGATGCTGTTTGCTTTGTCAACCGGATCTTTCACTGGCGGGCCCTTTTTTGTCTTTGCACTTACTGCCCCCTCTCTGGGAAAGCAGTGCCAAGTCTGGTCAGGCTGAGTGTCTGGAGGATGCTAGGCAGCTCCTCGAGGCAGAGCATTAGCATACACTTACTCTGGGAATGCCCTTGACTAGCTGTCTGCAGTATGGGACGTGAGCAGCATCACTTAGCAGGACCTGAAGAGAGACAGGAATAAACGGCGTGAGACACGGAAAGGGGGAAAATCAAGAGATAGAAGTGTGGAAGAGCCGTGGTTATAGCTTTCAAACAGTAATCATATACAGTGGGAATGCCTCATTACCATTAACCATTAATCAGACTGTCTAATGTTACTGGGTTTCACAGGGGAGCTTCCTTTATTCTTTTTGATCGTTATAAGAGAAATGCTCCATAAACCAAGAATAAGTTCATAAATGGTGTGTGGAAACACACATCTAATAGTACCACCGACTGATATTTGTTTCCGCCCAGCAGAAGGTGGAGGTGGGTGGGGAAACTATCAGAAATTAGTGAGCTGAGAGATGGAGAGGATGTGTGCATTTTGTCTGACAGAAGAGGAGCAAGCATGACAGCGGTAAGGGAGGAATGAAGCTGGGGAGGAGGAGGGGGGGGGGAGCTGGAGTAGGTGGGCGGGAAGAGAGGAGGCGAGTGTCACGGACAGTAAGAGAGGGAAGGAACAGGGAGCTGCTCGCTCGCCACAGCTGCTGACTGGGTGTTCAAGTGTGTGATCGCAAGTGCTTCTTGAAGCCGTCGTGTGAATAGAAGGGGACTTTTTTTTTTGTTTGCTAACCATTTATTTTTTATATAATTTCTTTCCAAAGTGCAACATCAGCCTTCTCAGCAAGAGCAGAACTTGTCTGAAGCCCTTCCTGGGATTTTGAAGAGGACCCAGGAAAGAAAGCGTGCTGCCAGGTAAGAGAGTAAAAAACAAACATTGTAGGATCCCAGTGTGCATGTGATGATGGCACGGACGTACAGCAGCTGCTGTTTCTGTTGGTGCTTTGAAGAGAAGGCATGCTGCTTGAAATAGAGATTGTTGTGTGTGTGTGTGTGTGTGAGCATGTCGGCGATCATGGCTCACAATACTGTAAATGTGGAGGAGTCATGGAGGAGGGGAGTAGTTCATGACTTGATCTCAACAAAATATTTTCTGTTTATGAACAGAGAAACAAATGATAAACATTTATTTTGAAGAAACTAGTGCCTGTTGTGGCGTTACACACACACACTTCTGCGCACGTCGTCTTTCCTGCTGTCTCTTTCTAGTTTTAAAACATTAGACGTAATCAAACCGATGTGAGTTTCTCCTCTGAGCTGGGATCAGGCTGCAAGTGGCTCTGCGTCCGATGCAATCTGTGGTGTTGGTGTCAGAGTCCCAGTGAGGGCCGGGCTAAGCTCCAGATCCACAGTGGCAGTGGAGCCGTCAGTGGAGATCGTAACTGAGTCGTGGAACCGACAACGCATGTGACACATTCAGCAGCTGCGTCCAGTGCTGGATTCTCTTTGTCGATTAATGAGAATTCCCAGTGTAATTGAATCACTGCCTGCCTCCCCTGCTGTTTGTCATTCCCTTATCTCCTCCCCTCTCTTTCTGGCCTCGTTATCCCACATTCAGCTGAAATGAACCCTTCCTTTCTATCCAGTTTCCATCTATGCATATTTTGGTACAGTAGACAAATAAACAAAGACGGAGGCCGTTCAAAGCTCCCCTGCCCACACCAGACTGGAAGGCTCATTGATCGTGATAACCCCTGTTGAGGTTTCTTACTGTGGAACCAGCACACACCACTTTCTAAGTTCATTCTGCTACAGCTTTTATTCAGAATGCTTTTGTAGCTCATTTGAAAAAAGGCTTTGAATGTCCAATAGTGGACCATAAATATCTGCTCATCTTTTCCACATGTTCTGTTTTTAAATTATTAAATGTTTGTTGTTTTGATCATTTTAGACAATACTGAGCACATTGTCTTGCCGTACTTGTTTGTGTCCAGCGCACAAATAGTTGATGAACGTCTCAGGGTCTCATGCAAACAGCCTGTTCAGTGTTTTTGTTTACTGCTGCTCACTTTGACTGGTTTGCTGTACCCTGATGTTCAGCCTGGAGTGCATGTTGGCTGAACATGCTGACCTTCACCTCACCTTGAGGTGCACAGTGGGTGGTGTGATTTAACAGAAGGTAGCAACGTTTGAAATTAATCTAATAAATCTCATGGCTTTGACTTGAAAAATATGCAACCGTGAAGACGTACGCCTATTATTATTATTTTTTTTAACAGAGAATATTAGTTGTGAACGCACGTATGTGGATGTTCTGAGCAAATCACTCCATCCATGGATGTTACAGCTTCCGTGCCCAGAGCGGCAGACAGCTCCTCTCGGTCCACTGGGTGCTGTCCGCTCGCTCTGTGACTCATTGCCACGTCCTCTCTGATTGGCTGGCCTTTCTACTCCAGGGAAAGACTGGGTAGAGTGGGGTTGGCCCCTGATGATAGTGGATCAACCGTTCCTTCCACGCAGCATCCCGCTAGATGCACAATAACGGTGTTTCCACGCAGGGATCAATCAGAATGTTGGAATGGCATGTTTGTGAAGATGAAGAAATAAGAAAATGATCCTCAAAGTGAATTTTGATTTTATTGAAAGTAGATTTTGATCTAGATATAAATGCAATCTGTCTCTCTCAGACACACATCCATTTGTGGATGCCACTGTGACACATGTGACAGCTCAGATAGCGAGCAGGGCGTGGACCTCCCCCTGCCCGCTGAGACTCGAGCTTGTTTGGCTCTTTCAGACAGTCCTGCCTGAGACGAGGTCCAAACTGCGCCGCTCGACTGTCAGAACTCTTATTTTATCTGCGAGGGAAGAGCTTCAGAGCTCGGACTGGGCAGAGCTGATGCAGAACCGTGAACAGTGCTCCTGTTCAGCAGCACGGAAGAGGGGTGGATTTCAGCACCCTCCCTTTCTGGACAGCGCCACGTGCAGCTGACCTGAAAATCAAGCTGTAAGGATTGTAAAATGTTACATACATGTATTCAACATGTCTCAATCATGTGACTGGTTTGTATAATGTGAGGTTATGACACATTTACATTTTGGTTCCATAAGGGACCTTCTTTTAGGAGCAGAACTTACAAGTTCTGACCTAAAAACATGGAAGAAGGTGCTCAGTGCTTTATCAGGTAGTCTTGCTGATTAATTACAGCCTTCCAGCTTAAACATGGCCTTTTTTACCACACTGTATATAATCCAGCAGAGCATTAAATCCTAGTTTGCCTACAGTCAAGGATTATTTTACATCTTTCTTGTTGCCTTTTATTTTAGTGTCTCTTTATTTTTGTGTTGCAGCCTATGTTTTATTAAAACTCTGCACTGTGTATTTAAAATGTAGAATATTTTCAGCATTAATGTGATTTCTGGTTCATTGGCATCACTTTGTAGTATAGTTTGCTTTGTTTTTTGCAACTTATCAGTAAGATTGCGTGCTCATAAACATTTAGGTAATGATCATTGCAAAACACATAAATTAGAGGGTTAGCTGCTGTTGCTTTTTAGTGCCCGTTCTCCTTTTCAGCAAATTGCTTCATGTGTGGTATTGTGCTTTTTTAAAAGCTAAAACCAAATTTTGACCAGGGTTTTATTTTTGTGATGTTTAGCGTCACAGTTTTCTAATGTGGTTGTGTGTGGAAGGACCACTCAGCTGCTATTAGGCTACAGCAGGAAAAAAAAAAAAGAAGTGCATCAGGATGGCAGCCTCAAACGAGCAGAAATTATTGATGTAAATATTACATTTCTGTCAGACTCCAGCTGGATTTGTATTAAAGAAGGTACCAGTGATTTCAGTTTTATCACATTAAAATACTTCAAGATGTGTTTACAAACCTTAATAAACAAGTCAGATTTTAAACTAAATAGTTGTTGTGCCATTAAAGTGAAAATTGATCTTTTTACTGTTTCTCACACATTGTTTGTACATACAACCATCAAATGCAATTAAGCAAGGAATTGGGCACTGACACACCTGATACCTACATTATTCTCACACATTTCCACCAGATCTTACTTCATTGATGCATCCCCACCAAATCAACTCATTGAGTTATAACATGGGTGTCCAGTCCTGGTACTCACTATCCTGCATGTTTTAGATGTTTCTCTGCTTTGACACACCTGATCTGCATGGATGACATATTAACAGGCTGTTGCAGAATGTTAAGAGCTGCTGAAGAGTGGGGTAACAGCTAAAACATGAAATGTTTTGAATATTGAATCTACATTTAACAGCAGGTAATTTGATTAGGTAGATGTTACAAAGTCACAAGTGAAAATACATACAAAGCATTCACATCTGTTAGGATAGACAATTTGCAATTTTTTTTAATTTTTTTATTTTCTATTGGGACCACCTATGTTTATGAAATATCCTGTCCGGTAGATGAGAAGCTGCATAATATTTAGCTAGATGCAAACCATCCATCCATTCATCCATCCTCTTTACCCGCTTCTTCTTTTTTTGGGTCATGGGGGTCACTGGTGCCCATGTCCAGCTATCACTGTGCGAGAGGTGGAGTACGCCCTGGACAGGTCTCCAGTCCATCACAGGGACACAAAGAGACAAACAACCTTTCTCTCTCTCACGCACACCTAGGGACAATTTAGAGTCACCAATCAGACTAACATAACACCTAACCACGTTAGGGGGTTGGAAAGAGCTGGTGAGGTCAGAACCCACAGGGCCCATGTGTGGTAAGATGGGCATAGAGAAAAAGTTACCGTTAGAGTTAGTGAATAAGCAATAAAGACATGTGTGTGTTGATTAAAATAAAGATTTCATGTGGGGTGAAATAAGGGTGTGTATTGCAGATGAAGATTCTTATGGTCTGGTTGAATCTTTCTTGAACCCAGACTAAGAGGACCTGATTGTAGCACTGTCTTGGTAAGACTCAGATGTCTAATTACCCCATTTTGATGGAGGCTGGAGGGGGGCTGCACCCTGGGACAAAGACAAAATGGCTCATGTGTTCATTTGCCCTCTTTTCATTACAAGTCCTCATTAATATATGTGAGGCGTTATTTATTGTGCTTTGCTACAAATCTTCTGAACAGCAACTATACACCAGTCTCCCCCTTTATCCCTATGTGTCCCTCTCTGTCCATTGGACCCTCATTCATATCTACTAATTGAGAGCTTTAATAACCAACTAGGGTCATTGTATATGTATTCATTAGCATAATTGAATAGGCATGAGTTAAGTGTTTTTCACAGGTGTGTTAACACTGGAAATACCGCACGTGTTCTCACGGCTCATTGATGTGATGAGACCCACAAGTCCCGTCCTTTCCATTTTGACACACCTTTCTTCTTCTTCTTATTTTTTTTTTTTTTTGCAAAGTCAGTGCCATAAATTGGATCTTGGTTGTGCTTTTCTTCTTTTATGTTCAATATTCTGTAGGATGCCAGTGCGTGGCTGAGCTGATGTAGAGAGCACATGCTTGGTAGGTTATGCTGCACCTCAGCTGTGTTTTCATATGTCAGATGAGGAAGGCTGGAGAGATTCTCCACTTCTGTTCTCTTGCCTTTAACACGGTGTGATTTGTTTTGATCCTCTCTGTACTCTGTACAGTGTTGGCCATTTTAGTTGGTTTCTGTTGCTATTTGTATCTATATTTTTATTTTATGTTTTCCTGTCCTCTGTGCTCGTTTGTTTCTATTGCACAGCGCTTTGGTTGGCCTTGTTGCTGTTTTAAGTGCTCTATAATAATAAATTGGCATGGTATTTATGTTTGTTTGTGTTCTGGTTATGGAGTCTTTCTTGTGTAAGAGAACCCTTGAGTTGGGGCTTAAAGGTTGATTGGAAGAGGTGTGCACATGAAGAGAGGTAACGGGAGTTGGGAAGTGGAAAAAGGAGAATGTTGGGAAGGCGATAGACAACATAGTTGTTGTTTTTTAATCTCAGTAAGTTATGATTGTTGTTCTTGTCATTGCACTGCATAAATCAGTGTGCTGTCTGCAAAAAGACCTGAGAGGAAAAGAACTGCTTTTATTGCTAGATCTTAGACTCCACACTATGCTGCATATTCACCAGGGACTCCTGTTTACAGAGAAGGGGAGGGCAAAGCTGACAGCAACAGGAAAGTGCAGTTTGTACCACACTCGGTGCACAGGTTACTGCGAGGTAGAAGGAAACTTGAGAGAAGTACATCTCAGATATATTTATTAGTTGCATAGCAACAGCTACCTCCTTTTCAGCAGATATAGTGTCGAGCAAAGGCTTGTTTTGTATTTGACAGAATGTGAAATAAAGGTAATGGAAGGGGGATAAAGAGGTGTTGGAGCATTTCAAATTTTACTGTGTTGTTATAATCACTCACACTTTATGTTCTGTTTAATTAAAAAACAACAACACTGTGTACAACACTCTTTAAATTGATTTTGTAATACATTGCTAGTAAATGAGCAAAAGTATCATTCATTTATTTTTGTTTGTGTGCAATTGAAAAATAACATTTAAAAATACGTTTTAAAGCTTTGCACAACTTTATGCAAACCTATTCTTAATATTGTTTATGCACCTGGAGCAGAAAACAATTACTGAAACTACAGTTCTCTGTCTTGTAGTGTTCTGTAAGGATTTCTGGAAACATGCTGAGTGCATCAGATTTAAGCTGATTTCAGTGCAAGCAACACACAAAAAAAAAAAAAAAAAAAAAACAACAACCCTGCATTGTTTTTTTAATAATGAAGCTAAAAAATAAACTGAAATTTCAGTGGGGACAATGACAGGCAAAGACAGAGAGCTGGCTGACATGATGCAGAGAAGAAAGTTAGATGTTTTATGTGTCCAAGAGACCAAGTGGAAGGGCAGCAAGGCTTGCAGCATTGGAGCAGGGTTCAAGCTGTTTTACCATGGTGTGGATAGAAAGAGAAATGGAGTAGGGGTGGTCCTGAAGGAGGAGCTGGCAAATAATGTAGT
>JARVLU010000646.1:16177885-16192751 GCA_031762415.1 Simpsonichthys santanae
AAGCCGGCCCAAAGCCCGGCAACCCGCCCGCCAGAGCCCAAGATCCCCGACCCCCACAGGCCCAGGCCCGGGGGCAACACGCCCCCAGAACCCCAAGCCCCCCGCCCACCCCGAACCCACCTCAGCACAGCCAAGCCACACCGGTGACCCACGACCGCCGCACAGACCACCTGAGGGCCCGCACGCAGCCTCTTCACAGACGTCCCAACACAGGAGAACCACCTCCTCTGGACAAAACTCAGCTGTTCACCTCCACCTCACAGACAAGGGACAATTTTTGAGGACCAGAATGTGCACATTTTGGACCGTGAACACAGATGTTTGAGAGGGGTGTGAAGGAAGCTGTTCTCTTAACAGGGGAAGAGGTCTCAGGTTCCAACTTTCAAAAACGTATAATGCAGCTTTAGGACAGATTCCCAGACGATTTTCACACTTTGATGGGAACAGAGTAGCCTCGTCTGTGAATTAGACTAACAAAGACCTTATGAAACCCCTACTGTTTAACATGTGAGGTGTGATTTGTCAATTTACATAGGTATGTTGTGTGCCTTTAAAACCTCACTCCAAAACTCTGCTTCTTTGAATTGAGAAAGCTCCTCGGATGAAGAGCGAAACGTCTTCTATAACAAATAAAGTCCAGTTGGTTCTGTATTGAACATTTTTTGATTTACTCAGATTAAACTTTTGATCTGTCATCTATGTTCTATTAGGAATAAAATACTCAGCTGGGAGAGACTGGAGCCCTGGAGAGTAAGGATACGAGTTAATATGATGCTTTGGATCCTTGAGTCTGATTCAAGATGTTTGTCTCTTACTAACAGAGGAGAAGGTCAGTACATAGGTGAAGGGCCAATAGTTACAATAGTCACAAATGAGGAGGTCCAGAAAGGTTATATAGATCGGTGGGCAGGTGGTGGAAGGCAAGGAACAGCTGGAGGAACCACTAGGAGTCTTAACCGATGAAACCACGGAGGTCCAAGGCACAGGAGAAACACATGGGTCAGTGCAGTAGTCAGATAATGCACAAGCGTTGGATTGAAGTCATCAACTGCCATTTATACTCCTACTGCTCATTAGGATACAGTAATGGTCTGCAGGAGTGAGCCTGTTGGCGCCATCTAGTGTTGAAGAGCTGTATAGGAAAAAATGGAACTCCTACATATTGGACTCGAGATCTGCTCCTGGACTTGTACTGTGTTGACTCAATGGTCAAATTCAAGTTCCCAGAAACAGGAAGCTGTTTCTTCGTGGGACTCTTTCGGTGACAGTCCAATTTTCCCCTCAGCCACGTTGCATCATCAGCAGCTCAGAAGAAACACAAGCTCCACAGAGACCTTTGTGTTTTTATGAACTTGGTTTCCAGTGGTTTGCTTTATGCTAAACACAGAGCCATCTATAAATCAAACCTTCCAGCTGGGATTATTGGGATCAACATCTATTTGAAAACTTGCTTCTGGTTTTCTGCATTTAAAGGATGTGAGATGTTAAAAGTCTGAGTCACAGAAAGGAGAAAGTTGTGAGGTTACTTTCAGATCAGATGTTTTCTTCTCAAATCTGTCCTTTTAATGCATAAACCCTGAAGCAGAGCAGGCTGCAGTAAACAAAGGTGATCACTGGTCTTATATCCAAGAGGCTCGCTGTGGGAGAAACAGATCCCATTACAGATGTGCCTCACAGCTGCACGCACATGAATACACAACTAAACAAACATCATTCATGTACAAAACTGACTCTGTATGATCGCAAGGTGAAGAAAAATTGAGCTGATTCACGTCAAATGTTCCAACTTCCTTTTGTGGAGAAAAGAACAAAATGCAAAAAGCTTTGTGTGCAAGTTCAAATATTGTTATATTTGTTTGATGAAAACTTCCACAGTTGCCCAGAAAAATCCAATTGGTGCTTTTAGTTTCCCTCCATCCTGACACTATACACTGATTTTCCAGCATTCCATGTTTTTGTGATAACATGAGGAGAAAAAGATGCAATGTTAAACTACTTTAAGAATATTTCTCACTTTTTGTGTGCATTTCTTTATCGTCCATTGCTTTTCTTATCACCTGCTCGCAGATCAGCTAAAGGAGGGGTAGAGGTGTTTGTTGCAGGGAAATGCAGAAATGTTTAAGGCCACTGCCATTTACTGCAAACGCACCGAGCTCATGGATTATTCAGTCCCTGCACCTTCACCTGCTGCCAGAAGTCGTGACTGAGTTTTGGAACAGAACGCGTCGCACCAGAAAACGTGAAGCCAAATGAACAGAATCTGCCATTCCTCATTTACCTGAGCCCACCTGTGTGTGAAACATGGAGACACATTTAAACGCATCAGGTTTAACAGCTTCTTATTCACAGTTCGCTTTTCTGGACGGGGAAGTGAACTTCAACAGAACCTCAGCAACACAGACTTGTTTTAGTACCGCACAGTCGACCTATTGAAGCTATAATTTTAAAACATATATAACTAGAGAAATTGCATTTCCTGTGAAACAGCTGAAATTAGCTAAACATGCTGAAAAGTAGCTGAAATAAAAAGTCTAAATTAGTAGAAGAAAGCAGAAAGAACACATATTTGCCGAATTAATTTTAAATAATCAGAAATGTGCACATAAATTAGGAAATTAGCTAAAAAAGGTTGATATTAGAAAAAAATGGCTGAAAGACACCTGAAATTAGCTAAACATGCTGAAAAGTAGCTGGAATGGAAAAAAAAAATAGCAGAATAAAGTAGAAATAACACATATTTGCTGAATTAGGTTTAAATAATCAGTAATGTGCACAGAAATGGGGAAATTGGCTAAAAAAAAGGCTGAAATTAGTAAAATGGCTGAAAAGTAGCTGAAAGGCAGAATAAAGCTTAAACTACCAGAAGGAACTGGAAACAGCTGAAATCAACAACAAAAAGTGGAAATAGCTGAAAAAGCTTAAATTGGCATAAAAACAGCTAAATGATAGCTGAAACTAGCATAATTAGGGTGAAAGGAGCATAACAAGCTGAAATTAACAAAAAAAAAATAGTTAATTTCACTGAAAATAGCAGAATTGACCTCAAATAACTTTAATCTATGTGAAAACAGATAAAAACAATACTAAAAGCTAATTGAAAAGGTAGAACAAACTTAAATTAGCAGAAGAAAGCAGAATGAACACGTTTGCTTAGTTATGCACAAAAAAAGTGGGAATTGTTTGAAAAAAAAAAACTGAAATTGGCATAAAACAGTTATAGTTGCTGAAATAGCAGACAAAGCTGAAACTTGCATTTATAAGCTGAAATTAGCAGAAAGACGTTAGAAGAAGCACCTTTTTTGTAGTTAGCAGAGCAAATCTGAATGAACTGAACATTTTGATATATGATTTGTTGAAATAGCGCACACATTGTATAACAAGAAATATGCTGAAAAATGTACAGACGAAAAATGGATCACAATAGTGTGAATGCTTCATAAACATTCACACAATTAAAGTCACAATTTATAGGCAACTATAAATATCCAGATTTAAATAGGGCTGCTCCCTCTACACCAAATAATTCTTTCTATTTCATAACTTTCAGTATGAATAACTTTATTTGGTTTGGATGTGACAGATCCCCCAGGAGAAACAAATTACCCAGCATGCACAGAGGGAGCAGAGTTCAAGAAAAGGATATCTGCATAGTCACAGTTCACTCTAAGCACTGAAATGTTATCAGGGAGTGAATCCAGGGGCAGCGTTAATGTGGTTTTCAGCTCTAAAAATTGTAAAACTGAACAAATTTGTAGGTCTGCAGCTGCAAAAGTGCTGTTTGCATTTTGTTGCATCATCCCACACAAATTACTTTGGCACAAACCTCAACGGTTTGTTGTTAGAGCTGCTTTCTCTATGCACATGACACTTTGAATGAACATTAAGCAACAACAAAGGGGGATTAAAACAATTGCTCAGCTAAAAAAGACAGTTCTGTGCTTTTATAAAGTTACAGGTGACAAATGCATCATAGTAAGTGTGGATAAATCAAGAAAAAAGAAGAATAAACTGCATGCACAATGAACACATTGTTACAAAATAACATTGAAAATAAACTAATAGTTTGTCCAGTTGCACAGTGAAAACAGCAACACAACATTTTACTTAAGATCAAAGCACAAACAATAATAAAATGATACAAATTTAATATTCTTACAGATTATTTTTTTATTTAATGATGACATTTTACTACAGAGTTTGATTTTCTAATATTTATCAGTTACAATATTTAATTAAATGCCTCTTCCATATGTATAAAAGTACACCTGATGTGTCATGTGTTTGTTTTAGTAATTTAAAACGTTAAGTCAGGTCCTCTGGTTAGGTTAACTAAAATAAATAAATAAATCAAAATATCTACTTATAAAAAAAAAAAAAACTAAAATATAAAAAATAAAATATAAATAAAAAAACTAAAAAATATAAAAAAAAAAACTAAAATAAAAACTAAAAATATATAAAATATAAATACTGTAGTAATAAAATATATAATTAAAAATATTAAATACAATAATAATAATACAATTAATACAACATATAATAAAATGAAAAATAATAAAAAATAATAATAAAACATTCTACCTGGATTATTGAGCATGCATCAGGATATTGTTTTTGTAGCATTTCCTGTATTGACAGGCCTTACTGGATGTTGGGAATCCTTTTCTGAAGTTTTTACAAAAGCCTAAGTACATTAGAGGGAGACAGAACGATGACAAGCTGTATAATTTAAAACCATTTTAATATAAAGGATAACCATGAAAGTCACTCTTTGATGCCTTTCCTGATTTACTCATAAGTTTGTATTTGCTAAATTAAGTCTCAACATTTTATATTTTATCTTTAAAGTTAAACCATTTTGCTCTTTGTGCTAAAAGTGTCTGTTCAATCGCTACCGGGTACTCCAAACTGATTTATAATTACATTTCCCCATATTTGTTTTGCAAATGAGGACTTAAATTAAGACTCAAGGAAAAACTAATAGAGCTTAGACATTGGCAGAATGATGAGTTGGTGTTTAAAGCGTCTCTGTAATTGTAAACAAATTAAAGCTACATGTGTTTCACCGACTGGACACAAGCTGGACATTGTAGCTGGAGTTCAAGGTTTAGGAGGTTTTAGTGAGCGTCCAGACTCTTCTTTTTCCTCCAAACACACCAGTCAGTTCTGTGACAGCGTCTAATCTCAAGCCCCCTCACCTCCTACCCCACCCAACTTCTCTCTCTGCCCATCAATCATCGCAGCCAGCATCACGCTCTAGTAAGCTTGACTGGCACTAAGCAGAGAATCTGGCTTTACGTTGCCATGTGTGGTGCTGGTTGTAACCTCGTAACTCTGCTTTCTTTCATGCCCTTGCAGCAGACGTTGATCCAGAATGAAGCAAATATTAACAGATTGATCTCATCCTTCTGTCTTGATTTTTATCATGTCTTGTTTCTTGAGAAGGCCTTGAGGCTGGTCACGTGAGCTGCTCAAGGACCGTCCTTGTCAGGTCATTTGGTCTGTAAGTTGCCTGTCTGTTTTGTGCTTTTACTGATTCCTGCACTGATCCCTTCCAAACAGGCGTGCGTCTCCGAGATCCAGAAAATGTCCCCTCATGTCGCCCGGCTCATTACAGTATAAGAGCTGCATCCTTTTTTGTGTCGGCGTGATGAGGGGTGACAGTGCTCAGAGTCGTGTCCTTTTGTTGTCCGCGCTGCCATATTGTGTGTTGTTTTGTTTAATGGGCTGAACTGGGAGCTGTTTGTGAGCCGTAAAGGCGAGTTGGGTCAAAGGTTCAGGGTTGATCCTGTGTTTTCCTTTCACCACCACATGGCACACTCTGCTGAACCAGTGACCCTGAACATCACGCTCCCTCTAAACACGTCATATTGGATTTTTTTTTTTTAATGCTCGCTTTTGATTGGTTTCAAGGCAGTAATGGATGTCTGTCTGCATAATGGATGTTTTTTTTTTTTTTTTTGTACTAAAATGATAATTAAAATGTTGTGGAAATCCAAACGAAATTATTTTCAGGCCTACTTTGTTCATTTTAATATATGAGCTAGGAGCGTCTTGAGAGGGTAATGAACATTATGGCTGTCCACATTTATAAAATGGAGTAAATTAGAGCGGTGACAGGCTTTAATTAAGTCTCAAGACACAGCAAGTTATTATTTAGCTGTTTTGTCATGGAAATGCAGATGGCAGCGACAGAAATGAGTAGATGTAATTGAAAAGGCACATGACGGGAAGAAGACAAAGAGGTTGCAATTGAAGGTTTTTGCCTGTTTAGAAGATATTTTTGCAGCGCGAGCGCACAGATGGCCCGTCTTCTCCTGGTGTGGCCAGAAAACTTTGGCTTCGTTTATCCCCGCAGAGCTGTTTGGTGGTTCTGGATGACTCCCCGTCCACCTGCACCTCTCTTCTTCCTTATGTCCCCCGCAGAAAGCTGCTTCTAGACATCCATTCATCAAAACAATTAGTTTCTCTTTTAAACTTTTCTACTTACATGTTTATTTTTGAAACGGTGATTAAATGTAAGAAAAAAAGTCATTTGGTCCTTATCAGATCTTGCTTTTAGGTCAATTGAATGTAAAATGAAGGAGATCAGAAACTAGAAAGTTCCTGGAGAAACTTTGACGTGGACTACCACGCCACTGCCAATTTTAATTGTCGATTTGACTGTGCTGTGTGTTTGGGTTTGCTCTCAGCTACCACTATACCACATTTCAGCTCAGTTTTGCAAAACAAATCAACAAATTATAGTCATTTATGTCTTTGTGTGAACTATGTGTGAAAATAGTTTAGTTAAAGCCATTTAAATGTAGCTTTGGTGGTCATCTTGGCTTTTTTATTTGGATTCAGTATGTGATGGAAATTGTTCTCAGCTGTCGCCACACAAAACTTTAGCTCAGTAGCTCTAAAATGAGCTGATTTATAGTATTTTTTTATTTTATTTTATTTTTTTTAATGGTAATTCTTCAAAACAAGCCCGACTTGTTTACTCCTTTTTTAATTGTACACCAAAAAAAGTATAATTTAATATGCTAAACAGGTTAAAATGTGGCTTAAAAAAAGTTCTGACTTTAGGTTGAAATGTTTTCAGATGTATGCATCTGGGAAAATTGGCAGCTCTCGAATGTTTCCCACTTAATAGTTCACGCAGTTGAATGATGGACTCCACAGCGTTTGGAAATAGGCTTCTAACCTTATTAGATTGATGGGCAGCACAGTCACTTTACTAAACTCATATCTCATATATTTATATTTTATTTTAACACACATTTAAATGCACAAGACCAAAAAAAGGTCAAACTGTTTATGAAGTTGTTCACACTTACAGTACACATTTGAATACGGATTTGTATTTGAATATCAGCGCCTGCCAGCCACACAAACCTCCAATTCCTACAGAAGTAGTTCTTACTTTATGTTTTAGCTGAGTTTTTATTATTTTTGTCATTGTATTAAATATACTCTAGAGAACACAATGCAGTTTTAAAATATGCATTAATTGTTCCGTTACGTGCTAACATAAGTATGAACTTGCTGTGATTTTTCAGTCCTTTGCCTTCTAATGTTTTCATTTATCTGCAGATGTGGTTTGGTTGCATTGGAGTGCTAAATGGGAAAAAAAAAAAATAAATAAATCTTATACGTTGTCACAAGCAAAACTGGTCACAAGTATTTTACAATTTTGCTCTAATTTTATTTTATTTTTTATCTAATATATATTACTAAATGGATTTGAAGATTTGCAGTCCTAAAAACCAGAACAGACATGCTGCATTGCATAATTGTGTGTCCAAACCCACAGACATTAGAAAAATCAGCTAAAACCATATATTTGAGCACTGGATTATATTGTTTATAACATGTCAAAAACAACTAAAGCAGTGATAATGTCCTAAAAAATGTCACTATTTGTGCTCATTTTGATACAGAAGCAATAAATCTGCATTCTAAATTGCTCAGATTACAATACATCAGAAAATACAAAGATACAAATAACTTGGCCTTCCAGTCAGTGCTGTCAGTCCACAGTTATCCTCCCTTGTGAGGCAGAAATAAAAATGCCACATTTAAAAACCTGTCCGTCCATGTGTGTGTAATCTGAGCCATGCTGGGTTTGCAGCTGTCTATTTTCCCTCTAATTTGACCAAAATATGCTCAGCTGGAAGCATTTCCCCCCTCCCTGTTTTTATTTTATTAAGAAAACATGTGGCTTAAATTTGTAACAAGCTCACTAAAGGTACTCTAATACAAATCTGTTTGGAAATCTGTCGGGCAGTATGTCGGTGCTGCAGCAGCTGTTGTGGCCTGCCATCGCCCAAATGCCTTTAAACAGACAGTGATTGATTAAAGACAAAGGATTAATGCGAAAATGTCTGGCGAGCTTCTAAATGTAACTCTGAGCAGCAAACAACATTTAATGACCAGTCCAGTTGACAATTGCATTGTTTCACCCAGATTGTCAATGATCTGAAAGTATTGGACATGAAATGTCTGCACAAAGCTTGTATTTCAGCCACTAGTTGTCTAAAAAAACATGTAGTTGAGAACGTGCTTGATCGTGTCACGTCTTTATTTTAAGGGTGCTGAAATGTCTCGCTAATTCCCAATGTTCTGAAATGTGTAAGAGACGGCTTAACGACACGCACCATCCTCGGTTTCCATGACGACCATGATCCATATATGATAATCGGATTCCCACCATAGGCTGTGAAAACACTCATAAGCGCTCGATCCAAGCAAATTGCAACACGAGAACTGCGGCGAGGAATTGGACGGCGTGACAATCAACGTTTGAGTAAAGACTGTGTCAGAGGCCGCCGGGTCAGACCTCAGCACGTTTATTCATAACCGCAGCAGCAAGGTGGACCACAGGAGCCATCAGAATAACTCAGGAGGTATCGGCAGCAGCTGAACTGTCTGCAGGATTTTTATTTTTTACATGTGCGTTTTGGGATTAGAGGAAGGAGAGCATTAGGAGGAAAAAACGAGAACATTGTTATTGACTCATCTGTTTTACACAGAAGGATAAGGAAGCAAATTAAACTCTGCGATTTTATTTTGTTTGTATTGTAATAACAGCACATTCATTTTAGGATTCTTCTCCCATTATTACTTGTGCTTGTTATGAATTCTGAATCGAGTCTGAATTTAACATCACTATTAAGCCTCAACACCAATTATTCTTGTCCTAAACACAGAAAATAATGAGCAGTTTTATCTTCAGCGTTCTGGTTTTTGCTCCTCCTCACCATCTGATAGAGCTTGAGACATTGGGCTCATTTGTTACCTGGTTACCAAATGATAAAGAGGCTGTGCATGTTTGGACTAACAAGCAAATGGATTTTTTTTTAGAAGTTTACTTACTGAATATAAAAAAATCCCATACAGTATTGATTATGATGAAATACTTAGCGACACAAATATAAAACATTGAATATGTACCTGTAAAAGTGGCATGAATGTGGATTTATGGATGTTTATGTAAGAACACACTTGATGTCTTCTGTTTTTAACACACTTTTGAAAGGTGTGTTCAAACCTTGATCTCAAACTTATAGAAAAAAAAAAAAAAATAAACACCTATAGCTCAGCAACATTATTTATTGGCCATACATTTTTGACCTATTTTTTTTAATCAAAAGTTTTGTGGGAATAACCCAAGTAGAGAATTATCTCAAGTAAATATTCATTTTCTTATGCAGATGCAGGATTACTCTTGAGTTACTGATCATGACAATCAGAAAAGCCAGGACTTATCAAAGACTTCTTTGAATCTGGTGCCAGTGTCCATATGTTCCTTCTAAAATAAATACTTTCTGTTTAGCCACATTTAAACATAAGCCTCTGAAAAATGAGAATGGAGGTCTCACTATTTTCTTTGGTATGTATGGCTTGGAAATTTAGCACAATATTCTAGTTGACTTCCTGGGAGTGGTGACTTGGAGGTTAGAGAAGGTGGGCCTACAGCATTACAGCAGACGTTCGCTGGTTTAACTCCCCAGACTGACATCAACATGTGGAAAAGGTGAAACATACACCTGCCTCCACCCTTATTTGCTCCACTCTGGGCCCTTGAATAAGGACCTTAAGCCTCACAATCTGCTCTCCTGGGTGCCCTAGATATCAGCTCTCTGCTCCACACAGAGGGCTGTGGTAGCTCAATGGTCTGTGGTTGCTTCAGGAAGGGCTTCCAGTGTATAAACAATTGCCAAGTCTTAGTGCGAGTTAGTTCTGTGCTTAATTTGTAAACCTATCAATGCTGGAACACAAATAGTGGGTGGACCGCTGGTGGTGCCCCTGGGGGGTATGTGGTCTTGGGGTCCTGCCCTAAAAAAATTTTGAACAAAGTAGATGTGATTTCTTGCATGTTGGTGTATTTTAACAGGTTGTTAAAATACTTACTTTTGTGAACACGCCGCTTCAGTGAAGCATCCTCCCCACCCTACTGACTGTCCCTGATCGTTGTTGTCTGACTCCACATGTGGAACCTCCAGGTGCCTGTCTTTGGACTCCTCCTGCCCACATACAACTGCCTCAGCACTCACCCCCACCACTATTTTAGGGGTGTAGATTTTTTTTTTTTTAAAGGTAGAGGCGGAACTGTTTGAAGGTGATCTATGTGATATTAATTTTGTTATGTTTAAAATGAGTGTTTATGTAATTATTTTCAGTTTGCATATCCAGTAGAAGTTTTGTTCATTCAAGGCTGTCATATTTGTTCAAAACTTTATTATTAGTAAGCCTGAAAGTTGCCAGATCAGAGCAAAATGTTACCAGAACGCACCCTTTCAAAATAAGAGAGTTCCCGACTCCTATTCAAGCAGGATATGGCTCAAATTAAGAACTGGGTGTGGCCAATGCTGATTATTTAATAAATTAGAAAAAATGGACCTATATAATCTGCTGACCAATCCACTGGTCTCTCTTTGTGAAGGTACCCTAAAATCTCTCATGTAAAAGAAGCTTAGACAAAACACAATGTCAGAAAATCGAGTGTAAAAAGTAAAAATGTGACAAGATACATCCCTCAAAATGGGAGGTGAGTCAGTAAGTGACATGCACTGCTCTTTAGTTGCATACTTTATTTCCAGTCTCTGAGTTTTGTTTTGTCATTTTTTCCGTCTCACAGCTGAGAGAGCACAGCGCTGACTGCATTAATTCTTTTCACCGGCGCAGTCGTAGCCTTTCACATTTATCTCCAGCTCAGCGTATGACAACTATAGATCCTCTCTCCTTTGCACAAGACAAATGACCTTATTACCACAGAGGGCCATTCAAAATAGGATCATGTCAGGCATGGCAAAATGCTTTTGAGAAAATACAGACCTGCTCTGTGAGCCGTGCACTGTTTCTCAGGCAAACCATCAAAAGCACCTTTCACAGACTGAACGACTTTTTAGAGCTTGTTGGGGCTTTCAGCTCACATCAAGAGGCTCATCCAGAACCCCTGGTGGACTAGACACCGAGCTCTGTTTCTTTCTAATTGAAAACTGTCCACAGGTTTGTTACAAAATAAATTAAGTACCTTACTTTTAAGTTTAAGGAAGCACCTGTTTTATCAAAGTAAAGGCTTTTTGTGTATTGTCAGTTTTCAGTGCGTCTGTATACCCGCACCCCACCTCATCCCGTGTCATAGCACTAACGGGGCCACAAAGATACGCCAGGCACACAACGTTCTCTCTTGTGGGAAATTAACAGTTTCATGCATAATTGCAGGATAAGATAGCACGGACAGGATTCATTTTCCTCGGTTGTGTACATAAAGCCCTAAAGCCTCCAACATTATCTACAGATCACCGTGTGCAACCTCCTTTGTTAAATAATTAATGGTTGCAGCTGTTTGTGAAACAGTTTTATACCAAGTTACTCAAGTTCAAGCAAGTAGAAGTTATCACCCCCCCCTTTTCCTCCAGCTGTTGTTCTTTTTTAAAGGACAGATGTGGCTGAGAACAGTGAAGCCTAACAACGCCACTAAAAGGACAACTGATCGGTAAATAAACTCATCTTATTTGTGTCAGTCATCCAGAGTAGGTCCTTGGCATGGTTTCACAGATTTGCATAAAATTAGTATTCTCATAACACATACAGTATTCTATTATGGAAACATTCATTGTAAGGGAACTTTATTTGGTTAATTATTAGAGGAAAACATTTTATAAATCAAAGTGGATTCCTGCAAAATCTAAATAAGGTTAAAAAATAAAATAAAATAAAATTTAAAACAAAGTTCCTGGAGAAAATTTGATGGGGACTGCCAGGCTGCAGGGTGAAATTGTAGATTTGACAGTACAGTATTATGTGTTGGGGATTCACTTTAAGCTACCAATGCGCATTTCACCTGAATAGCTCTAAAAATGGCGGTGTAATCTTTTTTTTTTTTCTTTTTTAGCTAAGTTGGCCATCTTAGATTTTTTTTATTTGGATTCAGTATGTGATAAGGATCAATCTCAGCTACAACTATACTTAATTTCAGCTCAATATTTCAAATAATGACAGAGTTATAGTCAATTTTGTGTTTGCTGATGTAGCTGTGGCAGCCATCTTGAATCAAAATGGCTCCAAACGTTAATCAGCTCTCAACATTTATCTGATGATTACTTTCTGTGAGTGTCAAACATATCCAGCGGCGATTTTCTGTTTTCTTCAGGGACAGCTACACTGTAAGTCATGTGACTTCACAGCAGCAGTTAGTGTGAGAAGTGTTCTCCCATTCATTTCCTATGGGGAAATATGGCATCTTTGTTAGCAAAATATGTTACCATGGTAACTCAAATTTGCCATTAAAAGTAATAGCTGCCTTCTCTGTGCTGAGCGGGTCGTTTTGATATAACTACACATTGCGGTTAGAGATGCACTAACGGTGATAGAGAAACACTTATCAGGTGTAAAGTGGCCAGTCCCCAACTAGTTCCTAAAGTTAGTGAAATATGGTGTCTTTGTTAGCAAAATATGTTGCCATGGTAAGTTTGATTGCTAATAAAAGTAAAAACTTCCTTGTCTGTGTCGAGCCTGTCGTTTTGATATAACTTTTGTGGGGGTCCATGTTGCGGTTTGAGTTGCATTAACGGAGATATAAATCAAGATGCACTTACGAGGTGTAGAATAATAGGTGCCTTCCATGCCATGCATGGCGTGCACTGCTCTCCTATGCATTCCAATGACAGTTTCCAATAAGAAAAAAAAAACTGACCTGTATTAGTCTCTTTGTAAGCATTTTTAAATATTCGCAAAAATATATATATCTGGTATTTTTTACACAAGCAAATTGAAGTCTCACGTGTTTTCTTATTAAAGAGTCTGGTGCCAAAAGGGTTTTGGAAACCTGCCATGGATTAGTTTTCAGATTTTAAATTTGGCAGCAGCTCCTCGGAAGCCCCTGTACGATTGCTCCAGCCAATGCAAGCTTTCTTGGCATATTTCTTCAAACACTTCTGAGTTAAATGTAGCACACTCTAACAATAACAACAGCTTTTTGAAGTGAAAATTATCCCTCAACCCTGAAAGCTAAATAAGAGAGCTCAACAAAAGTTGGATTGCCCCAAGTTTCTCTGGATGCTTTCAGCCCCATCATGGTTCCCGCCTATAGCTGCCATTTGGGGACACTAAAGTGCAAATCACGAGAAGAAAGAGAATGAAAGAAACCCTTCTGGATGCAAGTGTCCTCAGACGAGTGTTTTCATACCAAAGGTTTAGCCTAACTGAACTTGTCCCTGCCTGAGTGACTCACCGAATCATCCGTCCTGGCTTCTGCCCCTCAGGTGAGCCTCGCTCTTCACTCGATGTTTATGCAGGTTGTCAACGTCTGACAGCAGACGAAACAGGGCTGGCAGTTGGTTTCCCTTTGCCTGATCAGTGTGGACTGTTGGCCCACAGCTAAAGGTCAGAACACGACAGACACACAATGACACAACCTTGGCTGCATGAAAAATCAGTGTGTTCCAGATTAAGATATATTAGAGAGCTAGCATTCCTTGAGAGGTCTTATCGCCTGCCACACGTTGAAACTAAGATCAAATAGAAGTGACAGATGTTGTTTTAATCAAATGACGTTATGTCCTGACTTGCAAGATCTTGAGTTGTTAGCCCTTGGAGAAGGTGTAGAGGATGACTCTCAGCTACTATAACATCAAACTTTAGGTCAATAGCTATAAATGTGGTGGGCGTTTTGACTTGCAGTAACTAAAAAAAAGGTGGAGGTGTGTCCAAAAATTACTCGCTGAAAGTTTGCCTAACATCAGTCCAGTGATAGAAAAGGTATAGAGGAGAGACAGAGAGCATTGAAGCTAATAGTAATGGACACATTTTAAGAACAAGTTTTGCACGAGTTAGCATTCAAGGTATGCGCTGGGAATCACTTTCAGCTACAACTAGACCTCATTTTAATGGCAATGCCAATATAACACATTTTTAAAAACAACAAACTTGACCAAAGTACTTCACAAACAGGAACTCGGCAATAAAATAAATGGTAAATGGACTGTACTTATATAGTGCCTCTCTATCTTATCAAGATACTCAAAGTTCTGTACCACACAATCTGTGACCCCATTTTCTCATTCATACAGCACTCTACTAGATCTATAAAAAGAATAATCAGTGCTTTATCACATTCATACACCAATAGGACACACATCAGAGGCAATGGGGGGTTCATTGTCTTGCCCAGGGACACTTTGGTATGTGACTGATGGTGGAATCTATCCCCCAACTTTTGCATTGGAGGACGACTGTTCTAACCACTCAACCGCAGCTGCCCCAAAGAAAAGCTCAAACATTAAAAACACAAATACAGTTGGTCACGACTTACGGCGCCATCGACTTATGGCGTTTCGGACTTACGGCGCCGCCCCCAGTGATGTCATCACACCTT
>JARVLU010000646.1:16209957-16220305 GCA_031762415.1 Simpsonichthys santanae
TTGTTTTTTGAATGTCCAGAGGACCAGACTTAGCTTTTTTAGATTTTTCTACCTGGATTATTGAACATGCATCAGGGGATTTTAAAATGTGTTTTCTCTGTTTTTAAGCATTTATCTTTTTTATTTGGTTTTGCTAGCTCAGCCAGTGAGCAAACTATTTTGGCAACAATATGTTTTTGGTTCAATTTAGTCTAAATTATAAAGATTTTTTTAAAATCTATATACAGTATATGCCTCAAGATTTGTTAAAAAGAAAGAGCAGTATTTATTTTAAGTTGCTCTCATTTCAGGACCAGATGAAAAGGAGTCTGTTCCTGTATTTTGTTCAGTGTCGATCAAGGGACAAGTCAAGACCAATGTGTAAAGTTTGCCAAGAAAGGGTCAAATAATAATCATCCCATATCACATTATTTCCCTCCAGTGTTCTGCCACAATTTATTCACATCTGTTCGTTATGGCAGACTGATGACAGTTGGACTGTTATTTCTGGTGAAGTATTTGTCGCCTCTAATCACACTTGCACGTCACTCTGTAACACCTTCATCAGATTTGAAACGTGTCAGCTTGGTGTGTGCATGTGTGTTTGTTTAATTGTGTGTGGAGTGAAAAAAAGTGACTCAAACGTGAAATCAGACCACCTTCTGTTGAAAGTGTCAATTAGATTCAAGATGTGGGTGCATGTGGTGAAGATGTTGTGGGCAAGCTGCGTTATTCTGTCACTCGGCTAAATGCTGATGTTTTGTGACCTGAAATCTCTACAAGTATGTAGTGTAATTTCCCCTGTCGGCAAAACTTTCAAAGTTCAAAGTCCCCACACTGTCATCTTTGTCGAGTAGCAAATCAGATAAGGCAGGGCCTGTATTTCCTCAGAAAATGTCAATTCAAGTTACAATTTGTTTTGGACAAGTGCTGTAGTTGAGCAAAAAGTTCAAGTCAACATTTTCCCTTCAGCATGCTGATTTACCACATCACATCTATTTAAATCTGATTTATTTTTCACAAGTAACAACTCAGACGATGTAGCTCCGGCTCTTTTCTTACTCACGGAGTGCTTAGCCATTTTCATGTTTGAGCTAATCCACAGCTACATCATCAGCAAAATGCACACACCCCACACTCTAAACAGAACTAAAAGGTCAGCTGCCAAGAGGCTGGAAAGAGCACTTGAAACGGCGTCTGCTTGTGAAGAGCATTAACAGCTCTGAGAACATTCTATTTTATTTGGCGCAGAAAAGGTTGAAAGACAGAAAAGACGCATGCCGAGGCCCCGGTTACACTGTCTGTGCCCAAAAACATTATCTGAAACAACACAAACAAAAAACTGGAGAAATTGCATTTCCTGTGAAAATGTAGTGTGAATACTTTTTGCAGAAGAACTTACTGGAAAAAAAAAAAAACAGCTGAAATTAGCTAAAGAGCATGCTGAAATGTAGCAGAAATGGATGAACAAGCCTATACTGGTAGAAGAAAGCAGAACGAACATAGAACGAAACGAAAATAGATTTAAATGAACAGAAATCAGAAAAACAATTAGGAAAGTAGCTAAAAAAGGCTGAAATTAGCACCAAAAAAGCTGAAAAGTAGCTGAAAGGCAGGAAGAATCTAAAACTACCAGAAGGATGCAGAAAGAGCTGAAATGCACTAAAACAACGTGGAATTAGCAGTAAAAGTTAAAATTAGCATAAACAACTAAATAGTAGCTGAAATGGCAGAAATAGTTGAAACTAGCATAATTAAACTGACAGAAACATAAGCTGAAAGCAGCAGAAATGACCATGAAAAACATGAATTGATCCGAAAACAACCAAAAAAAAAAGCTAAACATATGCTAAAAGATAGCTGAAAAGGTAGAATAAGTTCATATTAGTAGAAGAAAGTAGAAATAACATGTTTGCCCAATTAAGCTGAAATAAGCAGAAATTAGCCTAAAAAAGTGAAAATTATCTGGAAAAAAAAAAAAACAACAAAACTGAAATCAGCTAACAAAAACAAACAAAACAACAACAACAAAAAAATAAAAACAACAGCTAAAACATAGCTAGAAAAGCAGGAAAAAAATAACTAAATTACCAGAAGAGAGTGGAGAGAGCATATTTTTTGCTGAATTAGGCTGAAAAAGTTGAAATTAGTGCAAAAAATGTGGAATCAACCAAAAAAGCTAAAATTTGCACAAAACATCTACATAGCTGAAATATCAAAACGTTGAAACTTGCAGAAAGAAGGGGAAAGAAGCATAACAAGGTGAAATTATTGGAAAAAAGTTATAAGAAGCAAAAACATGTAGGTAGCGGAGCGAAGCTGAAAGGAGCACAAAAAGCTGAAAAGAACAGCTGAAAGTAGTTTTTTTTTTTTTTTTACAAGGAAGCTGTAAAAAGCTTAATTGGAACAAAATGTGAAAGGAGCAGTAAAAGATTGTAAACAGATTAGAAGGATGCAAAATGAGCCCAATTAATTTTCTATGAGGAAATAAGTAGCAGAGAGGGCTAAATATTTCAAAAACCTAAAGTTGCACCAATACCAGAAGTTAAGCACCCTTCTCCTGAACGAGCTGAACATTTTAATATATGAATTGTTGAAATAGCACATAAGGTGTTGAATGCAAAAGACGCTGAAACACATATGGAAGAGAAACGGATCACAATAGTGTGAATGCTTCATGAACATTCACACAATAAGAGTGAGTGAGTCTCTTCCTCTGTAAATCATCTCCACAAACAACATGAATATTTTTAAAACAAAGTGACTTCTGTTGCTGTTTTTGTTGAAGTCCCACGTTTATGTAACTCACTTGTCTTGATAAACGATGTCAGTTGTCGTATCTGTGGCTGAGCCCTGCAGACAGCAGGGAGTGACAGAGGGAGGTGTGAAAGAGTGGGCGGGAAGAAAAAATAAAGCTTTAGGATGGAAACTAAAGTCCTAAAGGCCATGTTTTAGAAGTCATTCCGTCATAATCAATTAGAGTAGGTAGTCCAGCTATGGAGCTCTGTGGACAGTGAAGAACAATTAATATCTTACCTGCTGAGCTCAGTTTGATGAAGAGTTTAGGTTGGCCCAGACTGGTTGAGTGGTATAACATGTCTTTGCTGTGAAGCGCGGGATGCTTTTATATAGAATATCAGAATATTTATGCAATTTAAAATTAATTTTCTGTAAAATAATTAAATTAAATTAAATAAAAAAAATAAACTAGCTTTCATATGAACTGCTGTTGAAGTTGTTTCGAGATGAGAGAAATCCACTTTGTCCGTGGTCCTGCTCAGACCAGTCGTTAGGTTTTCACACATTGTCTATTTAAACTGAGGTCTTTCAAAGAGCTATACAACATGCAAGGTATAATTTGTTCATAACCTTTACACAGAACTTTGCTTCAAGACTTTTGAACTATTTTAAGTGCATTATTTTTACATCAGAAAAGAGGAAAAAGAGGGAGAAAAAAAAACTGTCTTTGGACTCAAGTGAAAATTAAAAGACCACCTACTGTACAAGCTTCTGTTGCCGCCTGGTGGTTTTATTTGGAGAGAAATTAAGTTTAATGATAACTGTGAAAGATTTATTGGCAGACTTGACTTAGACGTAAACAGCAAACTTAAAAAAAAAAGCACTGGTTCCTGTCTTCTTTAGTAATGAGAAGAATTACGGTTTCCGTTGACTCCCTGACTGCTAATTGCATCAAATCAATTTCTTAATGACAGACACTAACAAAGCCTCACAGTCATTAATCACTACTTGTATGATATAGCAGTGCCATAGTCTATGCATATGCACAATGTGTACCACTTAATTTGAAATTATGCTCAGTTGTTTTTAATTACATAAATAAAAATGAATATTCATTAAGTTTTATTTGATTCAGTTTAGATCTCAATGCCACTGGACTTTATGTACTGTATTAATAATTATCTCTAACATTTTGAAGTCCCTCGTTTCCACTTTTCCTCAACGTAAAAACTTTGACTCTAAATCATTCTCCCTCCCAGTTTGTCACACAGTCAGAGGTTGCCAGGCAGATTTCCCTGTAGGGTGACCCTGAATGTAGCTGCAGATAGCCTCCCATCATCTGAATGACGCAGCCAGCAGTGTTTGCTCCCTGGCCCCCGGCCTCGCCTCTCACATCATACTGATTCCAGCCGACAGAACTCCCCAGGCGCCGCTGTATTCGCCCTGATCCCCGCCCACCTTTGCACTCCCCACCCTGTAGCCCATCAGCCAACAAAGCACGCAACCAAAGGTGATGCTCACCCAAAGGCAGTTGGTGGGTTTTTAAAGATCTTGATGTCAATCAGATGAAACATCAATAGCTTGTTTTTGTTTCTCTGAGTGTTGAGACTCATTGAATGAATCCCAAGAAGATTTTAATTTAAAATACAATCAGTACATCTTTCTTTAATAAACTGTCATATTTGTGTTTTGAGATGTTTTTGAGTTGTGAACTTTTTTTTTTTTTTTTAAGTTGAGATTTTGAGTCAAATCCCTGTAAATTGTTGAGGCGAGTATCTAAACTCAGGATCCATGTTGGTCTCATGGCACATTATGTTCCACTTGAAGGGCACAACATGCTCCATCCGAAGTTCTGAAATTGACTCATTGTTGCAGTTGAGTGATGGAAATCTCGTCATTTTGTTTGCAGAGCAGCTTTGCCCACCTCTTCTCGACACAAGGCCTTGGATGAACTTTTTCTCACAGGCTTATGTGCCATGTATTGTGTGATTGGTCAGAAGTTTGAGGGCACATTCATCAGTATGGACATGTCTTTGGGCATTCAATTAAATTCAATTCAATTCAAAATACTTATTTATCCCAGAGGGAAATTAAATGTTGTTGTAGCTCATCATCCTGGTTTCATTGAGTTGTTAGATGTCCATCCCACAGCAGATCTGAAGAAACTGGCTGTAGATGCCTGATCGTCCTCTGGACTCAGCGGGCCTCTTGGTCCTCCTGGGCAGGAGGACCGCCTGAATGGTGGGCAGAGCTTCTCCCTGAACGATGGTCATGCCTCTCAGCAACTTGTTGAGCTCCTCATTGCAGACAGACAGCTGCAGGTGCCAGGGATGATCTTGGTCGTCTTGTTGTCATGAGCCATGTTTCGTGCCAGCTCCAGGATCTTGGCAGTCAGTCATTCGAACACCTCCGCCGGGTAGATGGAGATGCATCCACAATGCCTCCTTTACAACTCATTTGGGATTTGGGGCTGTATTTGAGGTATTAATTGAGCTTTGAGATGTTAATCAGCTGCTCCCAGTTATGAAAACCACCATGTTGTCATGGTGCAGACATCGTGTATGCTCCTGAAAAGTGTGGTGTTCTCTTCATGATAGATTTGTGGCCAAATGGCAGATGCAGGAATGGAGTGGAGACTCTGTTGGGAAGAAACCCATGCAGTGATGTGCACTGTAGCAGGAGGGGTTTCCCAAGAACGCCATGCCTGTGTCTGGTGGACCATAAAAGGTGTGTGTGAAAACAAATGTCCTGTGACCACATGACCGCTCGGCTTTGGATGGAGTATGTCGGGCCCATGAGTCCTCTGCTTCTCATTCAATCAACCCTACTTTCAAGAGTGTTGGCCTCCTCACACCAGCGTTGTACAAATAAGCTGAACGTGTCCTGCTACAAGTCAGGCAGAGCGTCAGGCGTTCACAGCGTACGCAACAAGAGTAGCTAGCTGCTCCGATCTGGGATTCTGGAGTCCTTCTTTCTGTCAGACAGCAAGGCAGATTTTTCTAACTTCCCTTATTGCTTTGGAAGTAATAATTGAAAATGGAGAAATCTTTGTGCTTTAACTTAATAGAGCTGTTCTGCCCTTGCTGGAAAGCAGGGTTAATAACTTTTCGCAGTTCTATTACCTCCTGAGATTGGCTTCAGGTGAGTTAAGAGGCTTCACTGGACAAGGAGAAGTGGCCGTGGGGCTTCTCAGCCGCCTCTTATCTCTGCTCGCTGCAGGCAGCTCACCTGACAGTCATTTATGTGACACACCGCGTATATATTTAAAGAATACCTCTCCTCTTGTGTGTGCTTGTGTGACTACACTTCTTTTGGGTTCTGGCCTTTTAACAAATGAGTGCCTGGCAGATTACTAAGGACACATGACTGATGGCATGTAATTAATGTGCCACTTCTTTATCTTTTCCACTTTTATTTAGTTAAAGCAGGCTGGTTGGGTTTGCACATGCAAACATCAGTGCTGTAGTGTGTTTGGTTTGATCAGCTGGATTGGTCTGATATTTGACATGTGTTGCTGCCTCTTCAAAAAGTTTTCTTCTTGTCATGATTTTACAATGTCATTTTTTTATTTTTATTGCTGATTTAAGCTGAATAAAGGATTCAATTTGTCTGGTTGTGTGAATGTTTATGAAGCATTCACACTATTGTGATAAATTTTTATTAGGCACGTTTTTCGTCACTTTTCTCGTTTTACAATTTTTGTGCTATTTCAACAAAATCATAGTTAAAAACGTTCGGCTCTTTCAGGGCAATCCTGCTACAACTTTTGGTAATGGTGCAACTTTAGCTTTTTAAAATATTTAGCCCTTTCTGCCACTTTTTTTTTCCACATAGAAAATGAATTGAGCTCATTTTACATCCTTCAAATGTTTAGATCTGTTTACAACCTTTTACTGCTTCTTTTACATTTTCAGCTTCTTTCTGCTTCCTTGTGCATATTTAAACTTTTTTTCCAGCTACTTTCAGCTGTTTTGTGCTCCTTTCAGATTCTTTCTGCTAACTACACCATGTTTGTGCTTCTTCTAACTTCTTTCTGATCATTTCAGCTTGTTACAATCCTTTCAGCTTATTACTGCGTTTTTAGCTGATTTTATACCAATTTTAGCTTTTTAAGCTAATTACACTTTTGTTGCACTCATGTCTACTTTGTTCAATCTAATTCAGAAAAAAAAAATTGCTCTCTCCACTTCATTCTGGTATTTTCAGCTTCTTTCTGCAATTGTTAGCTTCTTGTACTTTACAGCTGTTTTATGCCAATTTCAGCTTTTTTCAGTTAATTTCCACTTTTGTGTGCTCATTTCTGCTTCTTTCAGCCAAAGTGGGCAAACGTGTTTTTTTTTCCTGCTTTCTTATGCAAATTTAAGCTTGTTCTACCTTTTCAGCTAGCCTTTTTTAGCATATTTTAGCTAATTTAAACAGTTTTCAGATAGTCAAGTTTTTCATAGTCATTTCTGCTACTTTCAGCCCAATTAAATTATTTCTGCTAATTTCAACTTGTTGTTCTCCTTTCTGCTTATTTCTTCTAGTTTCAGTTTTTTCAGTTACTATTTAGCTGTTTTTATGCTAATATTAGCTTTTTCAGCTAATTCTACATTTTTGCACTCATTTCAACATTTGTGTTCTTTCTGCTTTCTCCTGCGGATTTACACTTGTTCTACATTTTCAGCTGCATTTCAGCAAGTTCTTAGCTAATTTCAGCTGTTTTCAGCAAGTTCTTCAGCAATAAGCATCCACACTGCATGTTTGCAGGAATTACAATTTATCTAGTTTGTTTTTTAAACCACATTTTGCCTTTTATGCAGATAATGTGCCATATTTTCAAGGTGTATGTTATTACAAGAGATGATAAAGCTGATGGCCTTGTTTAATATGTCTACATTTAATAATTTACTCAAAACAATTATCCACTTAATTTCATACTTGACTAATAAAATTACTTTTTTAAATTTGCTGAATTTCTCACTATTTATGCATAATGTGTTAATAGTTTTATGCAGTACTTTATTATGCATGCAACATTAGTTTTATTTGCTGGAGTTTTTTTAATTTGTAATTCATTGTCATTAAACTGTTAGCACTCCCCTTGGATTGAAGCAAGTGTGCTTGTAATGATTATTAGATTATCAGATCTGCAAAGCAGTTTCTGAGTGTCTTTCGGAGGATTAGTTTAAACAACAGGAAATCCCTCACTCAGAAGTGTAATCAAGTTTGGTTTAAAACCTCCAAGCAGCTGTTTACTGGGAAATAATCAACACTTAAAAGGCACATAATGTGACTTCATTAGTGTTTAATTGTTCTAAAAAAAAAAATCAGCTAATGATTCTGGATTCAAATTGAAGGCATCATTTTGTTTGTAGCCTGTTTGTTTGATTGAGACTTTGCTTTAGTTTTTTATTTACTTAAAGCACTTTGCACTTAATCTAGGTTATTGATCACTTCTCTGCAGTAACAATTTAGTACATATCTTCACTTGTTTTACTTTAACAAAGTTTTGTTGTCTTCAGTTGTTTACTATGAAAAAAAAACACAAAACAGTGCTCCCTGTGATTTTTTATTATTTTTTTTGTTAATAAATGATTACCAGTAAATTTTAGAGAACTTAAATGGAAAGTTTACACATCAATTGAGTTCACAGTTCACTCTTTGAAACATAGTCATTTTTATATTACTGTACTTTGCCTAGCAGATGTTTTGTGCCGTTTATTAGGGGGGAAAAAAACAACATCAGACGGTACTAAATGCACAATTTTCATGTTTATTTTTTGTACAAGCTTTACCTTTCAGAAGATGCTTAAAGTAGTTTGTGTAGGAAATAACTTTAGGTGTTTGAGTCTGTCTAGTTATCAGAATCAGAATAAGCTTCATTATCATTGTACTGGGATACAGCGAGATTATGTTCTTACAGTCGTCTGAAAGATGGGTAGAGTGCACGTTGCTGCTGCTATAATAGCGCAGCCCTTTATTCTTTATCAGAATACTTTTAGATAGAAAAAGGATAAGAACCATGAGGATAGATAGTGGTATTACAAAACAAGATCTCTTCACATCTTGTCCTCTCAGGACACAGTTTGAGACATCAAAAACTCTAGTGCATTTATAAACATGATATGCATTTGACGTCAAGACAGTGAGATTTGTCCATGAAGCACTTTCAGATAGGCTAAAGTCCAGTTATGGCCTGTCACTATAAAAGGTGAGCGATCATGTTGACTTGTGTCTGTGTGTTCCTTTGTTTGTTGGCAAATTATCTCATGAAAGGCTGGATGTAATTTAAACTGAGCAACTTTAAAAATTGTTCAATTCTGTGACGGTGTCTGTCACAGCTGCTTGGCAAACACAAAACTAGCCTTAACTTGGTGATATTTACTAGGGATGCATGATATTAGATTTTTGGTCAATATCTGATATGCCAATATGTTAAAAGTTATTTGGCTGATAACCGATACCAATACCGATAATTTTTTTTCTCCCTAGACCTACTTACAGAAACTACATAGCTTCCCCTGCTGTCAAATTTAAATACATTATTCTGCATTGTCTTTGTGAATTTGACCTGCTACCAAATTCAGATGCCAAAAAGAATTTTGAAAATTATGTAACACTTCAACTTGGATTATGTTTAATGTCAAATTTATTCATGACATTTACTGTCTCTAACACAATGACAACACTCGAACAGTGCAAATTTGTACATTTTCACACATCTAAACTCAACGGTGCGTGTGACGTCATAATGTGCTGGCACTGCAGTCATCTTTGTCACGGGATTATCATACAAAAACAGTAAATATATATGAAGACTGCCTTTTATACTGGTGAGTTATTTTTGATGGAATGTCCAATGTCTGATATTTAACTTTATTGTTAATGTCGGCCGATACCATGAATAATATTGTGCATCCCTACTATTTACAGATGTTGAATTAAAAGTGGATGTTCTGGAAGGTGAGATTTAACCCTAAAATGTACTTTTAGCACTGATTTTGCAAGATCTTTGTTTAAACTTATAACATTCAATGATGCAGTTCCTTCAAGAAACACTACTTTATTTTTTAACAAGGATCAAGTGAAAATTTGTTTTGTCAGTTCAGAATTATGCATTATACAAATGAACTGTTTCCTGATATTACATTAAAATAATGTTATTATTAAATTTGACTACATAATGCTAAAGCCAATTTATGTTGTACTCATGAGCAGATATATCTTGATTAGATGTTTATTATATAAATTATTGAGTGATTCATTTCACAAAACACACTATATATATATAAAAAAACAAAAGTGTATAAAGATAAAATAAAACTGCCTGTGTCTTTTTCCCCTTCCTTAAAAATCACATTACACCTATGTTTTGGCTATTTTTGGCAGCTTTTTCTCCTCAACCAGAGGCTGCATGCAGCCTGAATTTTTTCCAAAAACCAAAATCTGTGGGAAGTGGAGACATGATCTCAAATTCTCCAGATCTGAACCTATAAATTGTGTTTTAATCACATTGTTTGCCCTGATTTACTCCATTATCTGCCCCATTATCAAAACAACAATGTTAACTGCAATATTATTATTCCAGGCGGAGGAGACTGGAATCTGTTGGTGTAGGGTGATGTGCGGGGGGGGGGGGGGGGGCGCC